>JAYKQN010000018.1:18920000-18937500 GCA_036785175.1 Eupleurogrammus muticus | reverse complement strand
CTTTGTCAGAAATCCCACGTTGCCTCTGTTGTACAGCTCTGTATATTTTTTAAAACCTCAGTAAGGTTAAAAAGGTCAAATGCTTGGCCTATATAATTGAGTTCATCATCATCTGTCAATCAACAGTTTCTGTCTGTGAACCACTGACTACACACACACACACACACACATCTATATATACATTTCTATATCTATATCTATATCTATATATATATATCTGTGTTGGTGCGTTCCATCTCCGTTTTTGTCTCAGTTGTCTGTATTTGAATATTCTAAATCTGTGTTTTCCATCAATTCTCTGACACTTTACTGGACTAGATCCACTGATAGTGGTTTGGGGGATTGTCATATCTGAGCCAATATTCCACAGTGGAATCGCTGATGAACTAAATTACCGAAGTGGTGAAAGCTCTAGTTTGGTGCTTATAATTTAATTTCTGTGTGGACCAATAAAAACCTTCATAGAGTATATTCCCTGTAACAGTAGATCTGGTTACACACTGCTGACAACTGTAAGGAAGACAGTATCCGTACATTTGTTTTTTCTGTGGCTGTGATTATTCGCTGAAGGATCACTTTGCTGCTGCAACGCTTATGATTCTCAGTGAATCAGGACATTGGAGCCTCAGTGTTCAGCTGCTCATCATGTTTTCACACAGCGAGAAAAGCTCCTGAATGCAGAATCATCAGAGATGACAGCATCAGTGAACACGAGACGGCACGTATATATATATATATAATATATATATATACAGTGATCCCTCGCCACTTCGCGGTTCACTTATCGCGGATTCGCTATTTCGCGGATTTTCATAATGCATTTTTTTTTTTTTTGGTGCATTGTGTTCTGCATTCTGATTCGCTAAAAACTCACTCCCGCTTCTTGTATCAAAACATGCTACGAATTGTGCTATCATTTTGTCGTCTCGTGCAGTTATGTGTACGTACATAAAACAGCTTGGCAAATTTACATTAAGTTGGCCAAATTATCTTGTAATTTCGAACATCTCCTAAACCCATAATGTCGACGAAACGGCCTGGACGGACAAAAGCACCTGCGGATGGGCCCAAACGGCGGAAGATGCTACCTATCTCAGATAAAGTTAAACTTCTGGACATGCTAAGGGAAGGTAAAAAGCTATGCAGCCGTTGCTCGCCATTTTGGAATCAATGAATCTTCCGTTCGTTACATAAAGAAGGAGGAAAAAAACATAAGGACGACAGCAGCAGTCAATTTTAATACGAATGCAAAAAGGGTTGTGAAGAGCAGTGAAACGGCCTACACGTTAGTCACTGTATTTGTATACATGTAATAGTTGCTAATTGTAAAAAAAAAATAAAGTTTTCTATTTCGCGGATTTCACTTATCGCGGGTCATTTTCGGAACGTAACCCCGCGATAAACGAGGGATTACTGTATATATATATATATATATAATAAATGAAAGCGCAGCGGCAGCGAGGCTGTGACCTCGACATCCCTAAAGCCAATTAAAAAAAAATATTTGCAGATATTTATAGAGCTTTTCATATTTCACGGCGCTGGGTGTTTTCCTTGTCGCTCACACGCAGAGCGGAGGGAGGAAGGGGCAACACCCAGACTGGCAAACCACAGACACAGCACCCCGCTGGGAAGCCCTGCACACACGCATGCACCCACACACACACACACACACACACACACACACACACACACACACACACACACACGCTCCAACCTCCCAAGCACTGAGACCCCAGAGGAGCTGAGGGACGCCACAGTGTACACATACACATACACACACACACACACACACACACACACACACAAACACACACACACACACACACACAGGTATGCAAAACAACCTAAGTACCGACTAATTAGATACTTTATATAGGTTTTTACTAACACGATTTTTGTGGGACACGTGATCGGTTGAAATCGTCGGAGCTCTGTTGCTATGACGACGGAAAACATACATGAAATTCAAAAATCCATTCTTGACCTCAGAAACAGCAGCTGACTAAATAGTCTCACCACAAGCTGCGTTTACTGAGAGTCTGCAGCTCGGAAACAGTAAAAGGAAAAAAACTCCACCTGCTGAGGAAGATCATGTGATCTGACGGAAAGATCCAGAACATTGAGACATTTTCCCACATATGTTGAACACTATGATATGTGCATGTCTTCATAAATCCTGTTTTATGGTGTAACGTTGTGGTTTAGGTTGAGGTGAGTGTTAGAAAAGATCGCGTTTAAAATGATCAATGTACAAAATGATGGACAAAGGTCATTCATCAGGGATGTTGAACGGACTCCAGACAGGAAACAAAGCACTGATCCATCCACCCAAGTAGTACAAAAAAAGAGTAGGAGTCGAAAAAATGAAGAGGAACGTTGACTGTGCTCCGTCAGCACATCTGGAACGTTGATTTATTGTATCTGTGATTATAGGAAAATAAACTGTTAACAGAGACCGGGCTAATTTTAGCTTTTATTTAAAATTATTCTGTACTAGGACTAATTCGTTACCAAAATAATATTAGGAATAGACATTTTCTAAAAAAAAAAATGTCATAAAAAAACAAGACCTTTGCCTCAATAAAAAACAAGCACCTAAAAAACCCAAATTTGATGAATAATTATTTAAGTTTATTGAATATCTGATTAAAGATTGTGAATCTGATCCGATATTTGACACCAACTTGTCCACCTTCCTTTTCCCTCGCTCTTTTCCTCTCCGTCCTCCTCCTCTGCCAAAGATACATTTCAACTCACCACATCTCTGACGGAAAAGAAAAAAGAGAGCTGCAGGAGAGGAAACTATGAAGATTTCTGACCTCCCTCAATAAAACAACTTCATATTTTATTCCTCCTTCATCCATTTATCATGAAAACCCACAAAAACCGTCCTTTACTGTTGAGTGGATCCTTCCACTATGACCTCTGAATTCAAGGTCACAGCAATCCTTCCGTTTCACATTATAGTAAGATAAATTCTACAATATTATACTGTTATAACATGAAAATATATAATTTAGGTTATATTGTGGAAGCAATCAGTTTTTCTGGTGCAACATCTTCGGTTGTTAATTAATTATTTAGTCTCAGTGATTCAAAGTAGAAAATGCAGTTTTAACACATGGACTAAAGTGATGAACTTTGCCTCAAAATATTTTATATTACTCATATTACAAAATCTGCTTTTCACCATTTTATTTTATTTTTATTAGATATATTTTGGTGATTTCTGAACAGCTGAATAAAAAGTATTTGTTTCCTCGTGAATGACAAACTGAATGACCACTCACACAGTGTGTGTGTGTGTGTGTGTGTGTGTGTGTGGTATTCGAGTAAGATTATATCAAACAGATTTACCCATCATTGGTTACACACACACACACACACACACACACACACACACGTAGAAGAACATACTTTATTCGACTTAATTACCGGCGGAAAAGCTGTGACTGGAAACACATGGACTCTTACAAACACACCAAATTAATTCCACAAACAACCTTCATAGGATGCTCAACATCATTTCTAAACTACTCAGTTACTTTGATGACATTTTAACACCCCACTCCCACACACACACACACACACACACACACACACACACACACACACACACACACACACACACACACACACACACACACACACACACGCACAAGGAAACAAACAAAAAAAGTTTGTTTTTGTGCTGGCTTCAGGAATTTTAACCAATCAGTGTCATAGGAAATAATCTATTTACAAAAGCTCTATAAACTCATCGAATCAATGAAACACAGGCGATGTTCAGAATGTTCCTTGTATGAAGTAAAACACAGCTGTTAAGTTGTTGAGTTGTTAACTTTCGTTTTATTGATTCCTCGTGATGTAGGTTTGGCATCGAGCTCCTAAAGAGAAAATATCAAAATTCTCTGGTTCCAGCTTCTCAAATCAGATTATTTTCTGGTTTCTTCAGTCCTCTATATAATATATAGTATATATATATATTTAATAGTAAACTGATGATCTTTGGGTTGTGGACTGTCAGTCTGGACAAACACGTCATTTTAGCTTTAATCTTGCATTTTGTGAAACAGTGATCGAAATTTTACATTTGACATAATCCACTATCGGAAAAGTCGTAAGTTGCTGCCCTGCTGTTTCGTGCTTCGAGTCAAACCGAGGTTGTGACACTGGGATGGCATCCATGTTGCCACGGAGACGGGGTGCGCCGCAGGCCACATACACAGTTACACACACACACACACACACACACACACACACAGGTAGTAAACATCCTCTACTGTATAATCACACAGCGACTTTACTCCCTCTTTACTTTCACGCTTCATTTCCAGCTCCTTCTCCTTCCTGTTTCTCTCTATCTTGCTCGTGAACTGCTCGCTGCCGTCCTGTAATCACAGAAAAACTGCCGACTACAAGGACACGTGTGTGTGAGTCCGAGCCAGGCCGTAAAACACAAGCACACACCAGAAACCGATATTAGAGAACCAAACCACTTCAGACTTACATTCTGCATCATTACGGGGCTGAAAAGGTCAAAGGTCACTGATTACGTTCGTGAGACCTTTGTGTGCCCAGCTAGAAGATTGAAATAGGTTGATTTTATTGTCTGCAGACAAATGAGCGGACAAAGAGGAAAATGAAAGGAAGAAGGTTGCGGTCAGCGTGGTCAGACAGACAGACACCGGCAGGACGAAGGCAGAGAGAAGAGTCTCGGAAAAGCTGTAAAACGCAAACGTTCTCACTTCAGAGACGTCAAATTTGTTTCCATCTGTTTTCCTGCACGTTTTACATTCATGTATTTACATTTTGCGTGGCAGATACTGTACTTGGCCTGTTGCGTTTCCAGCTGCGGACAGAGACTGGAACCATCTGCAGGAAACACTCGGATGGACAATTTTATGCTAAATGCGGTAAAGAACTTTAATATTCTTTTTTATCCCTTATCCTGTCTCTCTCCTTAAGTAGGTTCAATACTTTCCCGTCCCATCTCAAATAGGTTTTTAATTATCTAAAGTTCTTTTAGGCTTTTTTAATTATTGTTGTTAACATTTATTTCCTGTCTGTTATAAACAAAACTATTATTACTATTATTATTATGAATAGTATTACTTTTAATAGTAGTAGTAGTAATAGTAGCTGAATTATTGAATGTAATATTCTAATGTATTTTTGGATATGCTCTATATAGAAAGAAAAAAAACTGTCACATAAATCTTAAAATGTGTTTTAAAGGAACGTGACAATGTTAAGTTGATGGACGGATGTCAGTTATGATGATTGTATGTTTTAAATCAAACTTCCATAAATATGTTTTACATTATTCTTGATTTGTGACCTTACACCTCAAGCTGGAAAATAAAACTAGAACCGCAGGTAAAGTTGAAAAACAGCTTTTAAACCTCTACAATATTTATTTGCAATAAATCTGAAATAGCAATTCTGATTTGACTGTAGATTCTAAGCTTTTCAGGAACATCTGAACAAAAAAAAGTGTTTTTTATTTTAATTGCAGTTGCAAATTATTGTAGAATCCAGAAAAATGGAGTAAATTTAATATAGAAAGAACAGGAACCTGCACAATGACTGGATACAAGCAGACAAGTCATTAATCAGACCACTCCTGTTCTTGGCAGGTGTTTCCGCCAGTAAACAGTAAATCTGACCTGCTGGCAGTCTGCATTCCTCACACACACACACACACACACACACACACACACACACACACACACACACACACACACACACACACACACACACACACACACAGTGTACTAACTAAACAGACCGACCTTAATGAATACAGCTCACACATGCTTACATCTGCACACAGATACGTGACGACCAAAATATGAATCTACAGCACAAGAGCAAACACACACGGCACAAGTTCACACTCACGCACACACACACACACACACTGCCCACTTCAGTGAGTCTGGACATTTTATTTGGTGTGTGTGTGTGTGAAGTCTAATTGCAGAGGGAAGTATCCGTCTTATTTGTGACTCTCATAATCATTATCATCAAGAGAGTTCCATCTGATCATGGGTGTTTCTGTGATTCAGCAAAAAACACTTATCATCAAAGGAGCTATCACACACTCACACACACACACACACACACACACACACACACACACACACACACACACACACACACACACACACACACACACACACACACACACACACACACACACATCCATGTGTATAGAAACCAATGCCGGACGGTTCCCAGGCAAACTGTTGTTGGTGATGTTTGGCTCATTGTTTGGATTATTTTATCTCACCGTGGTTAATCTAATCTAATGAGGAACTGACCAGAATACACACACGGACCTAAATTTATAGCTGTGATAAGCACAGGAGCTAAACAGGAAACAGGAAGTGTGTGGACATGCGGGGAAGTGAAGCTGCATCCTATAGAACTGTAATTTACAGCGACTGTAATTACAGTCTGAGAGTGGAAGTGGAAATCGTTGGTTTATAATTCATCAGTTTCAGGGGATGAGAATAGAAAACTCTGCTTCTGCACAATTATAGCTGAAAATGTGATTTAATTACTCAACTTATGTAGAAATTAAATGGAGGAATTGAGTAATTTTATGCTGCGCTTTTACTACATTGACTTTTGTATCTCACAGTGTCAGTTCTTTGTTTTGATTTCCAATAATATTTGAATAGTTAATATACTTGAGTACTTTCAGTGGTTAAAACTGTACATAATAAAAAAAAACTGTTATATAATAGATGCTAGAACATTTTATGCTTATTTCTTTCTGTGCAGTAACGTTGCCTTTCTGTCTTAGTTGAATGAAGTGAATCATCACAGAATAAAACCCACAGGTGGTTTCATGCTTACGAGCAGCAACCAGGGTTCAGATGGTGGTTTTGGGTGTAAACACATTGTAAAAGATTAATAAGATGTAACGAGAAAACAGAGAAACTAATCAGCAGCCATTGTTGTTTATGCTGAAACTTCAGAACCATTTAGGAAGTTGGGGTCACCAGAGATTCCTCTAGAGCCTCAGGGAGATTTTCACTGATGTAAAGGAGAAAGAGGACAACGAGGCGTCAAAGTCGGTGTTGACACAACAGATAATACGTCTCAGAACATGGCCAATCACACACACACACACTCGACTCACTGTGTGTGTGTGTCTGTGTGTGTGTGTGTGTGTGTGTATCTCTACAGCAGAAGTGTCCGTAGTCATGTCCACACAGGGAGATTCTGAGTTATGGCTGTGTATGAATGTGTGAGAGAATACTGCTTTCCTTGTGTGTGTGCGTGTGTGTGTGTGCGGGATAAGAATTATGGGGCATGTGTGTGTGTGCGTGTGTTTGTCCGTGTGAGAACTCAAAGAAAACAAGCAGTGTGTGTCGTGAGCTGTGAAGACGGATGAAGGTTGTGACACTTTTCTAAAGCAAACAGCTCAGTGTTTGTTCTCTCTCTATCAATTCACCAGCCTGCCACCAGCTCAGAGTGTGTGTGTGTGTGTGTGTGTGTGTGTGTGTTAATTAGAGTGAGTACAGTGTAATTTTATATATAAAATCTTCTTGAGCATAATTTTGCTGGAGGATCTGAGCTCCTGGAAGGAATTCTCCTTTGATTTTTGCGAACAAAGACTCATTTGTTGCTCGTCGTGTTGTTGTAGCTGCGGCGGTGAGGACAGAGACAGCAGATTTATATTCAGACGTGTGTTTAACTAACGATCCGAGGTGCGGCCTCGTTCTACGTCCTCCCCTCACTGGACTTGACAGTGCTAACAAATGATTATGTGATTTTCTCTCTTACTAAAAACAAACTGACATGAGAAAAAAACTAAAATGCCAATTCAAAGTTGACACTATGATTGAAAAATGTGATTCTCTGGAAAGTGGATTTTCGTTTTATGAAAGTTTTATGAAAAAAAAAGGAGCGACTTAAGAATAAGTAATCGTAAAACTAGTAACTTTGATCTTTTTTTTCATATAATCTGTCTTCAGGTATTCACACAACTTAAGAGGTGTTGACTTTCCTTTTAGACTTAGACGCTAAATACACAGTTTTGATGAATGAGTCATAAAATGTAGTTATTTCTTATTTAGCTGCAGCTTTTGTAGAGTATATATATGTGTGTGTGTGTGTGTGTGTGTGTGTGTGTGTGTGTGTGTTGCACAAAAGCAAATCTCTGTGCAGCCTCTCCCGTCAGTAACTCTCTGTCCTCCAGTTAACAAAAGCACACAGAGCCTCATTGTGAGACCCTACAGGCTGTAAAGTGTGAGGACAGGTGCTGCTGGAACTCTCTCTGTCCCCGTTTGTCTCCGTCTGATGAGGGACGACAAAAAAATTAAAAAAAAGGAAAACCGACATAATGACATTTTCACATATAAAGCTTTTTGTCCCTTAAATGTTCAACAATAACATAAAACTTGTATTAATATAATAACCTGCAGTTTGTCTTTTTCCTATAAAGACTTTGAATAGCATAATGAATATTTACGATTGTTCATAGCTATAAGTGTTCACATTCACATTATAAAAGATAATACATTTGAGAAACACTTTACATATTCCTTTAGCCAATCCTATAATCAAACTACTATAACTGTTCATAATGCTGTTATTAACACCATGTAGTCTTATTAACAAATCATTATGATAATAAATATATTATAGGGAATTTATTACATAACAACTGACCATAATATAAATATTCCTAAGCATGTTCATAATGCATTCTAGCATGAGCTTCATAGAAAGTGTTAAGTACTGATAAGAAAATGGATATGAAGTATAACTGGGGGTCAATTAACAACTAATTCAAAAAATAATTAGTTCAAAATTGACCAACAAAAAAATATTAAAAACAGTTGTTGTCAAGCACGGTGTCCATGATCAGGCTGATATAGACTGATATAGACATTTATCCTCTGGAAACGTAATATATGAAACAGCTGAAGTATAAGAAGGAGAGAACTGTTCCTCACATCCCTGCTGTGTGTGTGTATTTAACAGAAACAAGAAGCTGTAAATGACCGTGTGTGTGTTGTGTGTTGTGTGTGTGTGTGTGTGTGTGTGTGTGTGTGTGAGCTCGGAGCAGAATACATGAATCCAGATGAAATATCACACACACATGCGCACAGCCACATGACTGTGTATTTATACTGCATCACACTCACAGATGGATGGGCTGATGTTACTGTGCACAGAGGTTTACTTTAGGAGTTTATAGGAAAGTCAGCCGGTAAATTCACAAACATCCCTCAGAATAAAAAAGCTAAAGCTTCTATACTTCTTTATAAAAATACATTGATTTTCTGATAACCCTTCTGCTTTCTAACACTTTTCCAAAAAACTTAAGTAGTACAGAATTAGTACACTTTTTTTTGGCTTTTAAGATGTACCTTAAGAGGAAGAAGCAGGTTTTGTGTTGTTGTGTCTATATAAAATACTTATAATAACATTGTTATTATTATAATTATGCATAGTGACAGACTTATTCCTCCAAGATAGAACAAAGTTAATGTTTCCTATTGTGACTAACAACTATTCTGACAGGTTATTAATCTATCAATTATCAGAACTATTAATCCATTAGTTGTTTAGCTTCATGAAGTGGTGTAAAACTGGCTGATCAGGATGGAATCACCGTCTGTGGGTGACGTGTTTCACGCTGTAACATGAGTCTGCTTTTCTGCTGTTAACATATGAACTACACAGGTTTAAAGTAGATCCTGATTCATAATCATTACATCAACGCTTATAAACATAGCTCAGTGTGTCTGATTAGAGTCTGATTAGGACTAAATAAGCTGGTCTTGACTTTGTGATTTATTCAAAACTTTCAGGCTCATAGAGGCTCTCTGCTCCAAACACTCTGTTCTCTCTCTCTCTCTCTGTCTGTCTCACCTCCGACTCTTAATGGTCCATTCGTAGATGTGATGGATGGCCACCAGTGTGTGTGTGTGTGTGTGTGTGTGTGTGTGTGTGTGTGACAGAGAGAGATAGAGTAAAATATAATGCTCAGACAGTGTAAAACAGATGAACAGACACTCTGAGGGCTCAGTGTTGTGTATGTGAGAGGCAGGAAGTCTTCACCACCCCTGTTTTATGACACCATTCATCTCTGACTCTGCTGTGCGTGTAAGAGCGAGAGAGAGTGAATAGCTACTAAAATAGGCCTTTGTGCTGACTAGAATGGGAAAGGTGTCATTTAAAGGAGGGATGAATCTATGAATAAGCTTATAAAAGGAGAGTGAGAAGAAAAGAAAAGGTCAAGTCCCCTAATAACTGAAGACCAGGTGTTTAAAGGACGAAGAGACGGTCTCGGACATTAATGAGCCTCACGACACACACAGACCTGTTAAGATATTCATTCACACTGATATTCAAGAGATAATCCCCTCCAATACCTGGAGAAAGGTCTGTCTCCGGGTTGAGGAAGAGGTCATGGGAGAGAAAGTGTGTTCATAGAGGAGAAACTCTCCCCTTCTCTGTCTCTCACATTCAAATAATCTCATGATTCAGTGGTAAAAACGTAGTATAATAATAAGTGCTTTAACTTCTGGTATTTGAAATATTCTCTTTGACAAATACTTACGTATTTTTACTTCACTAACATTTCAATTCTCGCCCTGTAGAGTAGAATAACACTATGTCATCCACTTCAGTGCAGTACTTTGCTCCAATAAGTGTGTGAATTAAAGGACTAGTCTCCCTACACGGTGTCTTTGTTAGTTCATTAGAAAAACTATAATATTTCAAGCCTGAAGTGTTTAGATTTGTTTTGATTCTTCTCCACCTACCAAGGTACTTTCCCCTCATGTAATACACATTTTAAAAAGTGTTGCAAGGCCTCATACGAGCAGATTTTTGGACGCGGCACCTGGACGAGAATGATGAGCATGTGTTTTGCACACCGCACACAAATAAATCAAGTGCACATGTGATGGAAATTTACGCAGGGAGGTCATTTCTTTCTCTTTAGAGGGGATCACAAGCCACAGGAGGACTCTGTTTCACCGTGTGTGACATTCAACGTAAACATGTAAACAGATATATAATATATTTCACACACAGGACGAAGACGCAAAGAGGAAGTGCGTACATTCCAGGATAATCCTGATAGGATGAACCCACTGGTTGGCAGCTGAACACAACCTCATACCAGCAGCGTGCACTCACACATTCACACACACATTCACACACACACACACACACAAGCTCAGTTTGGCAGCACCGATTATTTATGAGCTGGTGGTTTAGTATTGTTTGTTAAGAGCTTGTGTGAAAGGATATTGGTACTTACAGTACAAGTGTGTGTGTGTGTGTGTGTGTGTGTTTGAGTGAAACTTTACACAGGAGTCAGTGAATGAGAACAAAATATTTCAAGAATGAAAGAGAGAAAATAAATAACTGCATGTTTGTATGTGCATGTGTTTGAGAGTGTGTATGAGAGTGTGTGTGTGTGTGTGTGTATGTTTGAGGGAAATTCTATGTGAATCGGTGAATGAGAAAGAATTATTTCAAAATTTAAAGGGGCAATCATAATCCAAAAAAGTGTGTGCATGTGTGTGAGTGTGTGTGTGTGTGTGTGTGTGTGTGTGTGTGTGTTGTGGTGCTGGCTAAACACAGAGTGTATATTTGCTCTGGCACAATGGGAACAAAGAGGGCAGTGTGTCCTGAAAAGAGAGCGAGTGGGAGAGAGACCTCGAGAGCATATAACTTATTTATCTAACATAGAACTGTTTTATCCCACGTGCCATAAATCTGCTGAACTAAATAACAGACACCCCTCCCCTCCCCGCGCACACACACACACACACACACACACACACACACACACACACACACACACACACACACACACACACACACACACACACACACACACACACACTCTGTCATGTGTTAGGTTGTGTGTTTAACGTAAATGTGTGTAGTGCTTTTCCTGTTTGGAACAATAATGTGTTAAAGGTCAACAGGACAAAAGTTCTCCTATCTTATCTGATAAAATTATGAATCTGTACAGCTACATTCATCATAAGACAAATGATGACCCTAAATGTTCTCAAAATTTGCACAAATTTATACAGGAATCATAGGAAACACTTTATATAAAGGTGAATGCAAAGATGCATGTTGATGTTAATATATGTTACTCAGATTGTATAATGTGTCATTATTATTAATAATGACACATGTTAATAAGCATTTTATTACACATTACCACATTTGAATCATTAAATATATGAAGATTGATCATATCATAAAAAACGAAGTCAAATAATATTAAAATGTGATAAATACAGTTGTGTATCACCTAGACATGTAATGATTATTTATTTTCTGACATGTTGTGTTTCTACGGTGGCCCTGAAGTGCAAATCACAATGGCAAATAAGAAAACGGAAAAGAAAAGGAAAAAAACAATGGCACAAGCAAAAATACAACAGAAAATTTAAAAAAACAACAATGAAGAAAGAGAAAACACAGCAACATTAGGCAAACTGTGAAAGGTGGCTTCCCTCAGGCGACCTGAGCCGTCACTAAGTGGACAGAGGAGAGGTTAGGACAGAGGTTAATGCTGAGCCGCTGAAACCCAGCGCCCCGCTGCTACTATGGGCAAACATCATTTCATGTGTCCATCATGGACGCCATAAACCCAGTATGAACTCACCAGTATATTTTTTGGCTATAGCCCACTAACGGGCTTCCTGGCTGGGACCATATCACTCAGATAATGACACTGTCGTGTTTCCACTTCTGTGCATGTTTGCTCTGTTTATGATGACTATGCAGCCATGGCAAATCATTGTATTACCAAATATCTGTTATTGAGAAGTAATCTGCTCATACTGGGTCCATGACGTGCATGGTGGACACTTAAATCTATGTTTGCCCATAGTAGCAGTAGCTCAGCAATAACCCTCCATTCAACCCTTCAGTTTAATTAGTGACGACTCATGTCGTCTGAGGGAATCTAACTTTTACAGTTTGGATAATGGTGAATTCGTTTTTTCTGATTTGTCATTTTGTTTTCTCTTTTTGTCATTGTGCTTTCTGATTTGCTGTCTTCCTATTCACCACCATACTCAACTTCAACACTTTAAAGTGAAGTGAATAAACTGGAAATAAAAACTGAAGTTGTCGACATCTTGGATTCAGAGTTAACATGAACAAACAATTTCTAACACTGTATTATAACTTGTTTATTTATTTATTCAAGTAGATGTAAAACTGAACGAACGAACACACACTCTCTCTCACACACACACACACACACACACACACACACTCTCTCACACACACACACACACACACACACACACACACACACACACACACACACACACACACACACACACACACACACACAAACACACACACACAGGAAAAGGAGATGTGGTCCATTGAGTGCAGACTTCCTACCTGCAGAGCTAACTCTAGCATCACATGGAGATGATGCTTGGCAGAGAAGACAAACATTGTGTGTGTGTGTGTGTGTGTGTGTGCCTGTGTCCATCTGTTTACAGTATGTGTGCATGTTTTCTCACTCTTTCAAACAGACAGTGTTTCTTGTTTGATTTTCTCCCTGCAGCTGTCTAGAAAAAGAAGAAGAAGTTTATCCTTAAAGTTTTAGTCTCTAGTCTCTGACATTTGCTGAGTGCTGAACTCATCTAGTGATATGTTAATTATTAAAGATAATATCAGATCTTTCTGTCAGCTTGATGTAGTGGTTCAGCCTAGTCGGCAACAGGACACCATTCTGTCCTGATTAAAGACGACTCCCTTTGTCCAACAGCTGTTTTTGGAAAAAAAAAAAAAACGATGCAGTGCTATACTCATCCTCTCCGTAAGGTTTAATCCAAGGAGCCTCATCCTCCAACCTCTACTCTCATAAAAGTAAAGAACACATATACACGCACACAAGTTTTCCGTAAGCTGTCGGAAGAATCACAATCATTATTTTCTCTGACAGTTTTTTTCAGATTACCTTATTGTCTGTGATCTCATCGCTCATTCATTTATTTATTTCCTCCACGGCAGAAAAAAACGTGTAACACAGGGCTCCAGACCTTCTAGAGCGAGCAAATCAAACGCTTTTAGTGCCGACTGACTGGCAAACGAACCGTGTGCTTGTGTAAAGCCAAAGTTACGACTTGGGATCCGTTTTCTTTCTAATAAACTCAAACTTTCTTGACTTACAGAATCATCTTTTAAAAAGAATAAACATTGTGCCTGTGATTCATGGCACAATTCAAACAGGTGAATCTGACCTCTGACAGTGGTTTTCACAGAAGATTACAGAACATTATATGTGGTTGGATGTGAAGAGGATGATCAAGATGTGATTCTAAGATTAAATCAGGGAAATTAAGGTAATAGATTTGCACACACATCTCAAAATCTAATGATGTGTCATTATCTGATTAACTAGTGTTTGACAGTGAGAGATTTGGACATTTAAAAGAAGTTGATGATGAGCCAAACCAGGTAGAAGTTTATTAATGTGTGTGAAGTCTTCTTGTTTGTTGATTGTTTAATGGATTGAATGTGAGTGTTTTAATTGCCTGAACAAAAAAAGAATAAAAGATAAGTCAAATAACTGTATCTTTCTTTTGAAGAAATAGTTTTTCTATTGAGTCTTTATTTATATCTGCTGAAGTCTAAAAAAGTCTTAAAGAATTAAATTTGACTTTAAAAATGATGCAAGAGCAACAGCTGAAGGGAGAGGTTCAGAGTTCTGTGAGCGAACTGATGCTGCACGAAGTGAATCATGATGAAATGACGTTGGACACTTGCTACACCTCCTTCCTCTGGTTTATGTGCAGTGACATCAGCGACTCGCCCTCCCTTATCAGCCCCTTCCTCCATCTGCTGCTCACACTTTTAGTCTCTCTCACATTGTGTGTGTGTGTGTGTGTGTGTGTGTGTTTGTGTGTGTGGTTATTTATGGTAGAGATGGATGGACAGAGGGAGAGAGAGAGAGAGAGAAGAGGCCAGATGAGCTCATCTTCTTAAAGTCATCCACTGTCACCTATTGTATTTCATAGTGAGTGTGTTCAAGCGATGATTTGGGGGATTTTAATCTCATCAGTGTCTTGGCGTTTTGTGTGTGTGTGTGTGTATGTGTGTGTGTCGGCTGGATGCAAGCTGATACTTATTTTTGTGTTTACATAAACACAAAATAGGAAGAAGAGAAAGATTCTACCTGTTGTCTTGTTAATTGCAAATTGTCTGTGGGGCATCATTAGGACAGATTATCATTACACACACACACACACACACACACACACACACACACACACACACACACACACACACACACACACACACACACACACACACACACACACACACACACACACACAGTGGATGAAGAATAAAGGATGGCCAACTCAAAGATGAAGTGAAACAGGACAATGTAAAAATAAAGGAAAGGAGAACAAAGAGTAGAAATAAGGAGAGATGAGAACTAAAAACAGTTGATATCAATATAAAATGTATGTTTATCAAACAAAACAAGAGAAAGATACTTAAATATAAAACTATATGAGTTTATAAAGGCAGAGTCTGTTAATACTTGAACAAACCATAGCACTGATCTATAATGACACTTCCTGGATGAACCTGATTGGACACATTGAGTGGGCGGGGCTTTGTGTCCAGATTTAAAAAAAAAAGTTGCCTTTTTTCTGTTTAATTACAAAAAATAACTATAAATAAGTGTTTCTGAAAACATGTAAATGAAGCATCTGAATTCATCTTTAGTTTAGATCTAGACCTGATATTGTCGGGGCACTTTTTAGATTCCTACAAGTTATATTTCTACAAGTTATATAAACTATTTTAAACCTTCTTAATGGCTCTTTTTAAAGTTATGGTGAAAGAAAACACTATTAAATAATACAATAGTGTCAACCTTTAAGAAAGATAAATAAATAAATAAATAAATGAAGGAAAAACAGAAGAACATTTTTTTCATTCAGTAAAACACAGCAGGGAAGAAGAAAGAAGGAAAGGAGGAAGTAGAAAAGAAGTTAAGTAAAAACAGATAATGAAAAGAACGGCTTCAACAGAAAGTGCTGCTGCTCTGGATGACGAAGTAATGACACCGCGCGACGACAGCTTTATGTTCTGTACGATGTAAAAGGTCCTCAGACTCACTCGGGGAGGGAGGAGGTGAAAAGAGACGAAAGAGAGAGACGGCAAAAGCACAACGTTCACATATTTCTATAGGATTTACAGTTTCTCCGTTCCTGAAAGAGAAAGTGTCACTGAAGCATCAACTAAAGCGATGAATCCTCATCTTTAAGATAAAAAATCTAAAGTTCCACCAGAAGGAAAAGTGATGCTGTTTGTGGCTTATTTGCTTTCTATTTATTCAAGCTTTCTTTTTTTTATCTAGACAGCAAAGCTGCAACGAGTAGTCAAGATATTGATTAGTTGCCAACTATTACATTGATCAGCTATTGTGATCATGGATTACTCAGTTTAAACTGATTTTAAGAGGAAAATTGTATTTTCTGGTTTTCTTTAGTCTTCTATAGTAGTAAACTGATGATCTTTGGGTTGTCGTCTGTTGGTCTGGACAAAAAAAAAAAGACATTTTAAGTTGTATCTTCAGCTTTGGGAAACAATGATCAACATTTTACATCATTTTATGAACCGTGGTTTCAATGAATAGAACAATTAACTTTTAAATTAGTCATTATCTGCAGCATGAATGGAATGTAAATCACTGCATCAAATATTGATCTATGCACTGTGCACCGATCAAACAAATATTTATGTTCAGTTTTCCTTTCTCTTTATTCCTCTTCTAATCTTTGTGGCTCCGTTCCTTTCTAAATAAAAAACAACAAACAGCTGAGATTTGTTGTTTTAAAAGCGACTAAAAAACATTTAAATATGAAAATATTTGTTAAATAACAGTCGGAGAGGAAAAAGGTGTCCAACAGATATTCAGTTCATTCTCATGTCTGACGGAGAAAATTCTGGAACCAGCCCGTTGTTCTTTAGATCGAACTCGTCTTGGCCCGTTGGACCACAATTTCACAATTCACACGTCGTGTGTGTTTCCTGTCCAACGCAATAACTCCACGCTGCAGAAATCTTGGCGTCATCTCCGATCACAACCTGGGTTTTTTTGCTGAACACATAAATTCAGCGGTTCGGTCGCGCTTTTATCACCTCGAGGATGTTTCTAGAATGAGGTCATTTCTTTCACACAGTAATCTGGAAACTGTTCCTGAGTGGTCGGTAAGATCAGTTTAAGTCACTGCGCTATCAGCAGATCTCGTTCAGAGCTCCGCTGCCAGGACTGTTAAGAAACACGAGCACATTACGCTGATCCCGGCCTCCCCGCAATACATTAAGCGTTTTATTGATAACTTATAAATCCCTGAGAGACCTACGGTCCAAGCCCGGACCGTACAGAGCCTCTTCTGCCTCCTCGGGGTCCGATGCTGTTTCTATTCAGAGAAAAAGATGGAGGCTTGGGTCA
>JAYKQN010000018.1:18677500-18915000 GCA_036785175.1 Eupleurogrammus muticus | reverse complement strand
TTAGGTTATTATCTTCAAAAACAAATAATAATATATTTGTAATTGAGATAAAAAAAAAAAAAAACTTGGGACAATGTTCCCAGTTTTTATCTTTGCCAATTTATTTCATACTTAAGAAGGTATTTTTAATCTATCTTAATCCTTTTCATCCCCAGCACATTGAACATCAGATGTGATATGAAGTGTTGCTGGCTGGTGAAACAACGTCTGATACATACATGTGAGCACATGTCTGTGGAAGAAAAGAACCATTCCACTGCACAAACATTTCCTCCAAAACACACAGCAATAAAACATTAACCCAGCGAAACAAACACACAAACAGCAACGTACAGTATACACACACATGTCAGCGCTCCAGGCTTCCAAGTTCTTTCCTCATCCACCCACCCACCCACACACACACACACACACACACATATGTGTGCATCTTTCCAGACAGACATACAGGCCATAAACATCGGCACATAGTTGCCTTCACCACAAACGATGGAAAAATAGCTGTGTAAATGTATGTGTATGTATCAGGCTTCTATCTGAGGGAGTTTCCCCTTTAAACCTCACAATACAACCAGCTGTGTGTGTGTGTGTGTGGGAGAGACACTCATTTGGTCAGAGTCTTGAAATGAGCTCCTGTACACACACACACACACACACACACACACACACACACACACACACACACACACACACACACACATTAGCTTGATGCTCTCTGTATGTTGGATCTCTCTCTCTGCTTAAAACACACACACGAGGCAGAGGTCAGATTTGGCGTCCACCTCTGCGGCTGCTTCCTGTGGGCGGAGCCTGGGTGTCTTTGTCTGCGTTAAACCTCTCTTCCTCCTTGACCAGGCAGTGCAATACCAGCTCAGCACATAGCTACACACCACGTGTGTGTGTGTGTGTGTTGGGGGGGAGAATAATTGTGTGTGTGTCCCAAACCAGGAAAGTGAGCACAGTGTGCACATATTTTTTTATTATATATGCGGGTGTGTGTTTTTACGTATGCAGAAGTCTGTTTTTACACATTCCTGTCCTGACCACCATGCATTTCTCAAGCCTGTAAAAAGAGTGGACAAAATATATGGAACGCTAAGTATGTAAGAGTTAACGACTAAGTACGTCTGGGTTAAATGATTGTGATGCACGGCGTGGAGGCAAACACCTGACATGATGTTTGATTGCTTGACGTGTATAGAAGAGCGCTGTAACGCTATGTGTATTTAAATTGAACTGTTTCTTCACAGAGCAGAACGATTCACACGGGAAATCAAGACAGGATACGCACAAATGACCCACACCATGTTGCTCTCCAGGATTCTCCCGATGTCCTGGTGGAATAAGAATGTCAGGTTCCTGACTGCTTTAAGAGGCAGAAAGGCTGTTTTCCTTTTCCAATACAGCTCAACTAAACCGATTCAGTAAGAATTCGGCCTACAAGCCATTGTTGACTTTGATGATATTATTCAAAACAAATGAACTAAATGTTAAATTTAAACTTGTTTTTTCTGCTAAATTGATCTGTGAGTTTTGTTTCCACCCTGAACCAGATGTGCTTTCAGACTTGGTCCTGTACTTGAGGCTGGTCCTGTACCTACAGCTGGTCCAGTACTTGAGGCAGGTCCAGTACCTGCACCAGTGCAGCAGTGATGGTGGTCGGGGTGTGTGTTTGTGGACGAAACCCTCGGTTTGTTTTAGTGAGGCGGCCTGGAACTGATCACGTCTCATTAATCGCTGGAATTAATTAAAGCCGCGGGAAAACACCGCCGAGCCACAACCTGTGCCCATTTACTTTGGCGCGTGTGTGAGTGCGGTTTGAATCTGGTGGAGAGTGTGTGTGTGTCCGTGTGTGTTTTCCATGGGGATGTACTTAAGTGTGTTTGTGTGTGTGCAGCAGGCCAGAAAGTCTGTGTGTGTGTGTGTGTGTAAATGCAGACTTTTGATTTTGTGAGTGTGTATGTTTGTTTGGCGTGTGAGGGAGAGTGTCAAACTGTGGTCAGAATGTGTGTGTGTGTGTGTGTGTGTGTGTGTGTGTGTTTAAATGCATGTATGTGTGTTTGAGTGTGTGACCATTTGCTGAATAAATGAAGAACGTCCTGTCCAGAACTGTGAGCGCATATTAGACGAGCATGTGTGTTTAAGTGAGTGTGTGTGTGTGTGTGTGTGTGTATGTGTGTGTGTACGTGTGTGTAAATGTCTCATTTCCATGGCCCAATATTTGCCATGGAGCAAAGCCCGGCCTTTAGCCTAATGAAGGAAACTAATCATGTCCTCTGTGATCACACCCCCACCCCACACACACACACACACACACACACACACACACACACACACACACACACACACACACACACACACACACACACACACACACACACACACACACACACACACACACACACACACACACACACACAGCTCTCATTAATGGGCAAACACACAGGGCTGCAGGGAGAACAGAGGAAGCGATGGAGGGATGAGGAGGACAGTGAGAGGAAGGTGCTGCTGTCTACAGTCTGGACCTTGTTCTGAGTGGCTGCCAGAAGTCAGAGAAGTGACTGGATCCCTTCTGCCGACACTGATCACTTCTCACCGTGCAAGAGAACACACCTCCGCTCTCACAGGAACAGGACGTTTCCACACTTGAAGAACGTCTACACGGGAACTCTGGGAAAACTGAAATCGTGACGTTGGAGTTGACGTTCAACTCTTCCTTTGTTTATATTGAGTATGTTTAAAGGAAACTCTCCTCGGGTTAATGCGAGCTGGGTTTTATTAGTGAAGCTTTGTCCATCATTGTTCACAATAAACGCTGGAGATCAACAGAAAATTACCCCATTCTACAATACGTTCCTTTAAAACAGCGTCGACTAATGGTTATTGTGATTTTCATTAATATGTTGATTATTTAAATAATTAATTTATTAGTTGGTTGGTTCATAAAAACATGTAAAATGTCGGTCACTGTTTCCCAAAACTGAAGATTCAACCTAAAATGTTGTTTTTGTCCAGACCAACAGTCAACATCACAAAAATCTATAGTTTACTATTATAGAAGACTAAAGAATTTGGCCATTTTCTCTTTAAAAATGACTCAAATCCATTAATCGAATTATCAAAATAATTGGAGATTAATGTAATAGTTGGCAAATTATTGTTGCAGGTCAATTAACTATTTTATGATTCTGTTCTTGTCACCGACACAGAGCTGTGACTGTGTTTGAAAGTGTGTTCTCAGCTCAGTGACTATGGACCCACACACACACACACACACACACACACACACACACACACACACACACACACACACACACACACACACACACACACACACACACACACACACACACACACACACACACACACACACACGATGAGCAGCCTGAACACAGTAAGTTTTTATAGCTACTGACAGCTGACGAATCCCCCGCTCTGGCCTCTGACCTCTGGCTCTGCTTTCTGTAGCCCCAAGCTAATTGACACGTCTCCTCTGATAAACTCTCTCTGACACTCACGCACACGCACACACACATGCACACGCACGCACACACACGTTAGTGTTTCATTGGTCAACTAAAAGCAAACAGCGAAACAGTGAGAGTAAACATATTAAGCAGAGACAGGAACATGTTGTCCAGCTGAGTCGATCCCTTGTGAGACTTAATGATGGTTTATGAGTCCAAGAGAAAGTCTGGGAGCCTCCGAACAGATGCACTGTACAAATCATTTGTTTGCTCCAAAAAACAGTCACACACATCTTCTGGGCAGCACAAAAAGACAATATACTGTAAATCTCACATCGTAGATGCTTTTTATAAGGACTAACAATTTAAAGTAACATGAAGACTTACTTTTTATTTGTCAAACAACAGCACTTGTGTGAGCCTTAAAATCACAGGAAAACACACACGCACACGCACACACACACACACACACACACTCTAAGTGTGTCATTTCCTCTACTTAACAACAATAGGTTTAAGATTGGATAATTGTAATGTAACTGAAATTAAAGAGATATTTGTATGATTCTGTATGTTAAACAATTTGCATTCATCTTATTAGGTAATTCCGCCCACGCCATCACTGAGTAGAGTTAGACTCTATTAGATCAGTTCAATTTACCAGATTACCTTATTTAAGTTTAAGTGTACATTTTGTGTTCATGTTGGTTTCTTGTCACAAAAAATTTAATGGTGTAACTGAAAAACAATGATACGTTTTAAATATTTAATCCACTTAGAGAATAAAACTAGTGGAGAGAATGTGTGTGTTTTCTGAGAGAGAGTGTTACACCATGAAACTTTTGGCATTGTCCCAGTTGTCTGTGGTCACACGTACCATTTGAGGCCTCTGGTGGACAAAACCCACTAAAACCATTAGTGTAAAATCCAGCATTGAAAAAAAGGATGGAAATAAATACAGAACCATGTAAAACAAATATATATTTGATCTGAAACTTGACTGTATTTTTCCCAGTTTCTTTAATTTCAGTTACTACACTTAAATATCTCTCTGCTTTATAATTGTTGTATTTTTATGATTTTTGCTTCTTTAAAAGTACCAGTGAGTTATGAGAATAAGATGAGTGAGCAGAGGAGAGAGAGTAAAGGAGGGGAACAGAGAAGGGGCTGATGAGGAGGAGCAGCACTTCAAGTCCCACATGTGTTACCTATTGGGGGAGGAGGGGGGGTCGAGAGAGAGAGGGAGAGAGAGAGAGAGAGAATTCATTGCTTCCTTCTCGCCAAATTAAAGGTCCCTTGTTAAGAAAAGTGGGGGAATGGCTGTGGGTTGAGGGGATTGAAGGGTTGGGGGCCAACAAAAGAGCCTTTATTGGAGAGGAAACTGCTCCTGATCAACCCTGGTCTGAACTTTCTAACTCAGCAAATCTGTTTTCACTGAGTCTGTAGTTAATACACACGATGTATTAAACACCAGTAGTCCTGTCTTCTCCTGTCATGTCTCTTCTGTTAAAATGGCTTTGTTTGCTTCGTCTGAGGAGGTCTAATCTTTTCATCCAGTTTTGGTAAATTGTATATTGTTACTATTTGTCTACTAGGTTATTTGTCACTACTTACTTTTTCCATTCTGTAATTTCTGTATTTTAATACAACTTTAGGTTTCCTTTTAAAATCAGGTCAGGAACAACCAATGAAAATTGGCCTCTCAGGTTAATTCTGGCTCATTTACATTCATTCTGTTGGTCAATGTGTATTGTCCCTTTTTTAAATAAATCAAACAAACACACTTTATCAGTTATGCTTCTAACCAGTAGCTGGTATTTTCTGTGTTTTTTAATCCTTCTTTTTTTTTTTTTTTTACAGAAACTTGTTTATTTTCCAACTCGTTTATTTCCTTTGTTTGTGAACAGGTTTCCTGAAAAATGGCTGCTTGGATTTTAGTGAATATTGGTGGTTCGATGGAGAATTGTTGAAGGATGAACTCTTTATATTTTGGGTGGATCTCACCTACTGAATTTGCAGAAAGATGATATTAGTCTTTCAGTGGTTACTAGTTGCTCCTGTTGCCATAGTAATTGCACCATCTGATAACGACATCAGTCTGTAGATTTAGTCCTTTCTTCATTTTTCATTCCAACACATCATCATCTTCCTTCCTCATCATTTATTAACCAGAATGTAGATGATTCAAATATGACTCAGGCTTGTTTTTCCATAAATGTCCTGACAAAGCTAAAAGTGCTGACTCAGTGTCCCGTTGATTGATGTGTTAACTCACAAACAGAGAAGATGGTGAGTAAATTATCACATTTTATCATCATTTAACATTATTTAAAATCAGCTATCAGGATCTGTCCAGAACAGAGAGCATCTATTTTACTAACATGTCGGTTGATCTTGCAGATTAGCCACATGCTGTGTGGATGCATCAGCCCGACCACTAACCACTGCTGAGGCTGAATAAATGAGCTCAACCTCCAAACACTGTAAATGTTGGGAAACAGTCGAGCCACAAAAGGTGAGTGCACCAGTTTATCATAGATCTCATTCTGTTGTGTATCAGGCTACAGCAGGAAACTCCTGTATGGTTTAAATCCATGAGGCAAATAAAAGCTGTAACTTTATCAAGAGGTTTGTATTGATAGTGTTAATATATTACATTTGAGCTTCTGATGTATGTCTGCTTTTTTAATCAATTCATTTCCAACTATCACATTAATCACCAACATTTTTGATAATCAATTATTGGACTTGAGCCATTTTTAAGAAAAGATTGTCTAAATTCTCTGGTTCCAGCTTCTAATATCTGATTGTTTTTGTGGTTTCTTTAGTCTTCTAGAGTCATAAACTGATGATCTTGAGGTTGTGGAATTAAAGACATTTTAGGAAAAAACTTCACCTTTGGGAAAAAGTGATCAACATCATTTTTTGAAACAAATAACTAATGATAATTTGATATTTTTTTTGACTACCTAAATAACAGTTAGTTGCAGCTCTATTAGAGACTAATAATTCTCTTTTTAGCTTTAGTTTGAATGAAGGTTTACCTTTAAAGGGGACACAGTGGACTTTTGTGAATCTCTGCTGTTTTTCATCGACTGTGATGTTAGACGTCAGATAATAATAGTAATAATAACAATAATGATACAAGAAAAGAAAGGAACATGGGACAATTATAGTGTAAATTTAGGGTTACAACTCACAATATCTGTTGACACAGACACTTGGGAGAACAGAGGCTGGTATTTGATGTCAAATGCATCACAAAGTGTAAGAAGCTGCAGGGAGGATCCCAGCAGATAAAGACTGGGCTGATGTCTGAGTTTTTAGTCTTTTATTTCTACTTCATTGGAAAAATCCTTAAAATAGAATTTAATATCTAAAAAAAAACCCTTGATTTACACTTTAAGAATTATTATAAGATAAATAGGAACATCTTAAATCATGCAACAGATTTCCAGTAGAGCCTGGAACACAAATCCAGAGCTGGATTTGTGCAGTGTGTGTGTCCTTTAACCGTAAAGGCCAAACCCTTCTCTAAACAACACGTCTGAATACTAAATTTAAACCAACTGTGAGATTAAAGGGCTCATTTTTTTTTTAAACTGATCCAACATCGCCACAGGTAATTAGCATGTTTGAATCTATTAGTTAAATTTCACTTCATGACGTAACTCGTGAGCCAGAATAAGCTGCTTGTTTTACAAATTCACCGCTACAGGGTGAAAATCATTTTTAGGTTTGTAAAAGTTTTGCCGGATATTAAAACATCAAGCGTGGGTTATTATTGAAAGTTATGGTCTGATCCGTGAGCTGGTAGCCGCCATAAACTTTAGATTAACGGTTATACCCCGTAACGTAGCTGCCGTGGCCTTAATGTGAAAAGCAGCAGGGGGGGGGGGGGGGTGAAGGCCGGCTCCTCCCCGGGCTGGAAGCTGCACTTCCTACTCTGGCATCCCAGAGGAAGAGCGCTCATTCCTTCTGGAAGGTTCCCTCAGGAGCCCGAGTCTGAATGGACGCTACCGCAAAAACACTGCCTCCTTACCACATGTTACATGACCTGAGGGGGAACACGCATGCAGGCACGCACACACACACACACACACACACACACACACACACACACACACATGTGACATCTGTGTTTCCACGTCTGAAAGTCTGGTTTGTTGATGGTTATCATAGCCAGTAGAGTTCCTGCCCCCCTCCCCCCCCCCTAAACCTTTCCCTTTTTCTTCATTCCTTCTCAGCAATAATTTAGAGGATTTAACAACACACCACAGATTAATCAGATTGTCTCCCTGTTGCATCATATGGACTTAATAATATGTTGATATAGTTTCCCTTAGTACCTGCTGTTATTCCAGTTTAAACGCTGCCTCGCTGTCCTTAAGGTAAACGCCAGGCACTAAACAGTCTTGATGCTGCAATGATTCACTTCAATGAATCTGCAACGATGACAAAAAAAAAAAAACAAAAAAAAAAACAGCTGGCGTGTGAATCTTGAATTTCAAATCAAGTCATATTAATATTATTTTTTCTTTTGTACCTAAAAATGTATTTAATTGCAATTGTGTTGTCAGCAGTTGCAATGTGGCTGAATTCCATTTAAATAAATTTGTACATGACTAATTCTCTGATTGTGTCTTTTCACCCATCAGCTCTTCTACTAACTACAGTAGGTGTGGAGTTTCTGTACTGGGACAATCTTTCAGCAGATGCTGAAGCTTCCTGTGCTGCAGATGATCAGGAGAGAGAAAATAGGACTGAGAACAAACAAAGAACTGGTTTTGGTTTATCGCATAGGTCTAGGTCATATCATTTTTATTTTTTGTCTACATATCAATTATATAAAAGAAGGTGTTGATCCTGTCTGTGTTTTAGACTTGTTCATGAAACAGTATGCATGATTTTGGTAAGAATCGTGTATGGAAGTGCACATCAGCGCGACACTTGAAGAAAACAGAGGCGCTTTGTCTGAGCTGACGGAGATGCTGATGTCACCAATAAAACTGATCGGCAATGGAGAGAATAAAGAGAGAAAGCAGCAGCACTCAAGCAAACTACAGAATGAATGAAAGCAGAGCAGTGACAATCTGTTGTTGCTGTGAAAATCACCTTAAGGTTGATCATCACATTCATTTAATTTTAATTTTTTTTTTTACAGAGATTCACAGATTCATATGAGTGATCTTTCCAACACAAGGTCACTGCAGGACTTAGCGGCTGCTGCAGGACTTAAACCCCCTGAACTTTCCATTGCAGGTGCCACGGGTCCAGCAGCATTAGTCCGTCCTGGTTCCCGACCAGGCAGCACATATTTGAAACGCTGTCCCCGCGTCTGCCTGTAATCACGGCGAGCATTAGCCCGGGGCCAGGAATAGCCGATCAGATAATGCCGTCGCGGAGACATTAGTGGAACATTACGCACACACATTAAACAGCCGAGCATCCCATCGGCGCTCCGTCAACAAATAGCAGCGGAGGTGGTGTGACGGGGATTTGGCCGACATGCTCTGGGCTCAGGAGTTACGGCGGAACAGCAAACGCTGCTACCGAAAAATGTTGTTGACAAGCGGCGAAGCCTGGAGACTAAAACCAGTGCGGAAGGTCAGCGCTGTGGCGGCGTGACCTTCCATTCCCCGTCCAGTCAGCGCGGCGAGAGGAACATAACTCCGCTGTCTCTGACAGACCTCGCAACACGTCTTCATTCCCTTCTTCAATAAATAAATCTCCCGCCGTCGTCTTGTCAGCCGACGACTGAGGAGACTGAAGTCATGCTGCCAGGATTCTCTCTATGTGCCTCATTTACTATTTTTAACCTTTTCTATTCTGTTTATAGAATAAATATCTTAAGGCCAGGCCTGTTTTTCATTTCTCTGCTATGAATGATAATACATATGGAATATCTCTACAACCACAAAGATTATTATTATTTAAAAAAATCTTCATGTAATGTGACTGCAGAAGTGTCAGAATCAATTAATGTAATTGATTTTAGAAAAACTAAAAATTGTCTTTACTACAGATACAAATTGTATTAAAACAAGACCAAACTGACCCATATCAAGGAAAAAAAAAATCTGCAATGCAGAGTTCAACAAGGACAGAATTGTACAGTAACATGTTGATGAAGACGTGTGTTTAAAGATCGTGCAGGTGGTGATGAGCCGGATTTACTGAGACAAACTCTCGGATTATCGAGAACCGAATTGATTTCCAGTCAAATTAAAGAAGTACTTTATTGGCCAGTCGGAATCCAGGGGCCATGTCTAATAATGGCCTTAGAGATCATGACAAACGTTGGGATTTGTGCAGCAGCACATGTGACCAGCAGGACTATGGGAGCGAGCAGCTTTATTTTAAGAACACGTTTAACATGTTTGACTCGTGCTTGGAAACCAGTTGTAATTTAGTGAACGCACCGCACCAATTTAAATGCCATGTAAGCCCCTGATGAGGCAAAAATACAAACTTCTGCGGCGCTCCAACATACAACTAAATTTAAAAACATAGAATTGGGGTGATTTTTTTCCCCCCCAGATTACCAGAAGAACCTCAGGCTGAATGTGAGGTGAGACATTTACTGTAAGAACTCGTCCACATGTGGAAAAGAGCCATAAATGAATCGGCTTCACAGTCAGGATCCAGAGTTCCGACTTTCTCACTGTTGGTTTATAACAAGTAACTGGACTAACAGATAAACACAGAGAGGTGTAAACACAGCTTTTACTGAGGTTTTTATCTAAAGTCAAAAACTTTTTTTCACTTTTTGGTCGAGAAGGCTGCAGCTCAGCTTTAACAGAAACATTTTCTGTAACGTTATTTATTAAACAAATAAACTAAGTAGTTGCCAACTATTACATTAATCACAATCTATTATTTGTATGTATTTTAAAGTTTTTGACATTTTTCCTATTATTTGTCACTGGCCCTTTGATCAACTGTTTAAAAGACTTTATAATTAAATAAGCACATTATTTAATAATAATATTACTATAAATTATAAGATGTCTTTTAGATGCACTGGTAATTAGTGGGAACTAATACAGTGGGAACCCTTAATTTGTGCTAAAAAACCTCAGAAAAAACAGTGTTTAAAAGGGGCGTTGCAGTTTTTTTGTAATGATGCCGTCCACTTTATACACTATAAACACCTTCAAACATCTACACACACACACACACACACACACACACACACACACACACACACACACACACACACACACACACACACACACACACACACACACACACACACACACACACACACACACACACACACACACACACACACACACACACACACACACACACACGCTTCGTCTCACGAGCTGCACATTTTATTTTCCATCTGCAAGGACACTTAGCTTCTGTCTGTCTGAAACAAGGGTTCATTTTCTTTCTGTGTTTTTATTCGTGGGGGGCGAGCTGGGAAAAGAGAGGCCTCTATCTGAACACACACACACACACATGCACACACACACAGCGTGTGCACAAGCTGCCACACACGCCCACACGCCCACACACACACACACACACACACACATCCAGAACTGATCCATGGGTCAGAAATTCTGGCCACAGCCCGGAAGGATCCTGTTCAGGATGAGGAAAGCTGCTGTGTGTGTGCGTGTGTGCGTGTGTGCGTGTGTGTGTGTGTGTGTGACAGTAAGACGATAGCTCTGTTCGCCGGGCTGCAGTAATGTGACAGACAGACCGACGCAGCGGGACTCCGTATTATCTCTGCCGTGTTCCGACTCGTCTCCTCCTCACACTGTGTCGGCTGCAGCTTCGTCCTGCCGCCGCCGACAACTCTCACCTGGGAGCGCTGCGTCCGCGCCGAGCCGTTTATCTCCCGTCTATCCACATGAAAAGAGGAGGATGTGACTGTACATGTTATAGAAATCAGAGCACAGATGTTGCACTTAAAACTGATTTAAATGAACTTCCTGGAGGTTGAAACCCTTAGTATCGCAGCTGCCTCTGGGCAAAGTGCAGCCAATCTTTATTAACTTACAATTCATCATTTTTAGCCCTTTAATGCTGAGGATCAGTAAACGCTGCACTGTCTCCCTGTTTCCTCAAAAGACGACATATTCAACTTTTTCTGATTCCTGACTGAGCATATAATATACCATAAAATGGTTCCATGCGGCAGGTTTTCGCCTATTTGTGCATATCCAGTATCTAGTAACTCAATAGGCGCAGGCGTGGAAAGGAAACAAACTATATTAGCCACAAGAAAAAATGTAGAATAAAAGCTACAAATTTTTTTTTGCTGGTGCATTTCTGCATCAGCAAAGTCTGTGCAAGCTTCTGTGCAGAAAGAATAACTTAGGGACTTATGACTTCTGGATTGACATCTGGCTCAAACACGTACAGATGTCATACAGAGGTTTATATTTCCAGGAAAATAATAGAAGAAATAAATGCTGCTACTTGTGTTTGTTTATGAAGATTCCCACTACCGAGTCTGAACAGACTCACAGGGCCCTAAAGAAACAGCCTGTTTCAGACAGAGGATGAACTGAGCTGCATATTGTCTCAACAGTAGATATATAAGGAGTTTTTATAACTGTAAAGTTATTCTAGAATAAAAGTATAGAGCTGTGGATATTAGCATCTCGTCCCCTTTAAGGCCGACTGCTGCAAGTTCATTAAAATCTTCGCACAATAAAAAAACTCTCCTCTCTACTCATGTTTCTCTTTAGCTACATTTTCTTTGAGATGGTAATAGACCTAATAGACAGAAAGTCGATAACGTACAACCGCTTCTATCTGGACTCTCCGCCTAATGGGTGAAGCTAAAACTCATGCTAATTCACAATGGACGCTACTAATGGCCGAGGGCTAATAGCTAATGGTAATTGCGTACAAGGTGCAATACTGAGATGCCTGGATGGTCGATGCAGATACACATTAGGCGACGCTAAAAGCTGATGCTGATATGAATGAGGTGCAGTTTCTGTAGCTGAATAACAGAGGGAGAGGGCTCTAACACGCAGTTAACATAAATCTGTGATGTTGGTACATAATCTGGTTAATGAACAGTGACTGTAGACTGACCCCAGACCTGATGAGGCTCCCATTCTGTTCCCAAATGATCCAATTAAATTAACAGCGGTGATGACTAGAAATTGTGTTGCAACTTATTCAACTCTAGACATAAAACAAAGCAAAGATCCACCCGTCCAACCCTCCATTCTCCTGTTAATACGAGTATTAACAGGAGATAACATGAGTTATCTAGACAACACTAGTTAATCTGGTGCTGCTATGACCATCTTGGTTTGCTCGCTTCCTCAGATTATTATTCCTATTGTGGATTATTTATTAAAATAATCCGAAATTATGACATTTTCAACCAATTTTCAACTTGCTCGGTTTATACATCATGAATGTATTTATGGCACTATATATATATATATATATATATATATATCAACAATTATGAATAATTATAATCATGCATTTTCGTATAAGAGTAACATTATGCAGATAGTTAAAGTGATAGTTACACAAGGTGGTTTATAGACAATCACAGTTAAAGAACATTCACGTAAGCAAAAACAGAAATTCATTCATTCCTATTACAATTAAATGAAAAGCTGCAATTTTAAAATATCTAATCACAGTGTATCACAACTATGCTAATAACATGTGGAATAAACCAAAGTCAAAGTTTCAGAGAGTTATGATTATTTTTGTCTGTGCACATCTCTCAATTTACCGCGGTTAGAGAACCAGTTACAGCCGGAAATGAACCATCCCAATATGGCCGCTGCTCAGGTATGTTAGCATGCAGCCATGAACACGCCCCTAACTACGCTTCCACGTCACGGAACGGTGCAGAAGTGTGTTAGTCTGGAGACTGAGCTGTGATGTCAGGTCAGAGGTCACACAGAAACAAGTGTTTGGTGTGTGTGTGTGTGTGTGTGTGTGGTGTCTGTGATCCCAGGTGGGCTGTAGGGGCGGATCAGAACAAGAACAAGGGATGCGGCACCAGGAAAGGGGATGAGGAAGACACTCTCCCTTTCATCTCTCTTTCATCCCTCTTTTTCAAGTCATGCAGAGAGAGAGAGAGAGAGAGAGAGAGAGAAACTCTCTCTCTCAGACGCCTTTTCAATCCTTTCAAGTCAACCAAATGTGCTTTCCTGCTGCCACGCAAGAAGGTGTGTGTACGTGTGTGTGTGTGTGAAACTTTAGTAGGTTTTATCCAGATTCAACTATTTTGATTTGATTAATCAATAAATAATTAATAAACAATTGCGTACACGATTAACTGATTAGAGGTTTGTGTTAAGAAATGGTGTAATGAAAACACAGACAGGACTTAAAGCACTGTTTCAGACAGAAGCTAAGTGTCCTTGCAGATGGAGAGTAAAATATGCAGCTCATGAGACGGTGCTTGACAGTGTATGCGTGTGTTTAGATAACTAATGGCACTTTTAATGTATAAAGGGGTCCTTACAGAAAACCGATAAAGAGGATAAACTCCCACTCCCCTTGTGTTTCTTCTGTTGCTAAACTTGCACAGTGGATCATAAAACCATCATCATCATCTCCTACAGGACAAGTCTGGACATGACGCCCTCCCTCCTCCTCCTCCTCCTCCTCCTCCTCCTCCTCCTCGTCCCTCTCAGCTTTGTGCAAACCACACACTTGCTCTGCAGCCTTTCCATGACAAAACAATACTAATTAGGGATTATTTCCCTTTGCCTGTAGTAAGTCAGAAGTGAAAGAGAAGAGGAGTCAGAGAGCTCCGGTAAACATCTGCTTTACTGCAGATATTAAACCCAGGATCAACAGGCAGACACAATACAATACAAAGAGCCTCTCAGATAAAAATGATTATCCACAGTTTGATCCCGAGCCAGGACTGAGGTCAAATTAAACATTTCGGTCACAGTGTCGCCGTCACCTGGCATTTCACTGATTCTACGAATTAGCTTTTTGTACTTTTTTAGGAGCTTATATGTGGGAACAGAGCAGCACATGTGTCAGATCAACACTCAAGTGTTTGGAGGGGGAAAAAAAGCTGGAAAGGTTTGATCACTGGATTAAGAATTCAAAACATTTTTCTTCGCAATCTAATTCCATGTCAAAATGTTTTGAACTGGAACTTCTCAAAACAGAAAAAACAGCTGGCGGAGTTTATTCATGCAGCATCAACACATGTAGGATTAATCAGAGGAGGCGAGCGCAGCTCTCAGAAAGCCTGACGTGTCCCCACATCATATGGTTGTTATCCTGCTACTACAAACTATTAATGCACTTCGCTGTCACGTTAATTGTTTAGTTCGTTTTGGTCATGTCGTGTGCGTTTTGGATTGTTGTCTGCGTAGTGCATTGTGCTTTGTTTGTTCCTGTTGTTTAATAGATGTTCTGCTTCTATTTTGTATTTATTAAATGCTCAGGTGACAATTAATGGAGTTAGGGCCACTGAAAAATGAAAAATTTAAGGTGTAATTTTTAAAAAATAATTATATACAGAATTCTTAATTTAATCTAAAAAATGTAACTTATTTTTTTCCCCTTTATATTGTTTCTTTGACCTCATTACTCTTCAAAAAAAATATCCTATATATAATAAATAAAAAAATCACAATGATATATAGATGTATGATTATCACATTGGAAATAGATGTAATATTCATGTGTATTTACATTGGTTTAGAAAACACACACTAGTTCTGGTTCCCACACTGCTCAACTGCTCAGAGTGTGTCTAGGATTGTATAAGTGTGGATATGGAATGATCCCTGTGTCGCCTTCTCTGTGTCTCGCACATCTCCCCTTCTCATTAGCAGTGACGCCTGAGTGGATTAACCCCCCCCCCAACACACACACACACACACACACACACACACACGCACACGCACACGCACACGCACATACACACATATGAATGTAGAGCCCATCAAAGCGAATCTATCTGCCCTGGTTTAGAAAAGACAAACTGTCATAAAACACGGATTTGTCCTCAATGCAAACCAGAAGCTGGATGGAGACTGGTGTGTGTTTGTGTGTGTGTGTGTGTGTGTGTGTAGAAACAGGAAACAGGAAAACAAGTTTGTTGGATGTGTGTAGACCATCAGGATTGTTTTCTAAGCAGAGTGTGTGTTTGTAATAATCTATACGTGGCATCCAGATTAAATTATTCTGTCTCGTGATTTGTTTGTGTGAACAAAAATGCTAAAAAAATAAAATAAACAGAGAAAAAGCTGCCGAATAACGTGCCTTGCCTCCATCAGACGGGCTGAGTCAGATGAAAACCAAAAGAAAAGGAGAAAGAAGGAGAGACAACAGGCTGAGTGGAGGATGAGAACATCGTCCAACTCCCCAAACAGAGAGCGTCGACCTGGCAACGGCGAAGCAGCAACACGGACACTCAACTCCCCTCGTGTCACAGTGAAAACACTGAAGACGAATAACGTCCAACGCTGTCATTACTGTGACAGCAAAAGTGGTGGAAACTGCAGAAACAAGGCTGAGTCAAACCTAGAACACGTCTGGACATTTCAGAACATTAGTGAGTGTGTTGGCAGATAGTTACAGGACCGTTAAGTGTGCAGGATCATTGTGTGTTTAATGGTGCTTCTTACTGTAAATTATGCCCTCATTTGTATTGTTTTGTGTCATAAAGTCTATTTTTTTAATGTCTTAATGTGCTTTAGGATTTTTCAAAGTGACTCCTGAGTCATTGTGAGAATGCAGCTTCAAAAACAGCTATTATTTATGTTATTCATTTCTTTATCTATTTATGAGACCTTCAACAATCAGTCAATTAATCGATTAACTACTAACTATTGCTTTATTCATCAACTATTTTGAGAATTAATTAATTTAAGTCATTTAGAAGAAGAAAATATGTAAATTCTTTGGTTCCATCTTCTAAAATTCGTTTTTTTTGTTGAATCTTCAGATTTGGGAAACAGTGTTGACATTGTACCAGGGCTGACGCAATTTCTATATTTTGAGGATTGAATATTCGGGGGAAAAGAATTGATCTGGATCGAAGCTTTGACAGGTGGCGGGTGCAGGGGGCATGAGGATTGGCGTTAAGCAATGCACTAAAAGATGTGCAGTGTTTCACACACATAGACCGATTTGAATGAGATATGAGTGCCCCAAATTGATTTTGCCTGCTTAACCCCCCCCCCCCGCAACATGATTTGGTCATTCACACACCTAAACGCAGAGACGAGCAGGGATAAGAGATCAATATCTGCTCATACATGTACCCAAGCAAAAATCAGACCTCAAGTTAAGTAAAGTTAAAAAATTGTTCCAGAAGCTCTTCTTCGACATATTGATTGCTGATGAGAACCAGTGTGAAATAGTCTATGTTGCATGCACACTCAAAATAAAAATAAAAAAAATCAATCAGGCACTTTATGAGTATGAGTACCATGGAAACAATCAAAGCTTCGATTTTTTTTGGTCAACACTACATTTTAGACTATTTTATGAACCAAACAACTAATCGACTAATTGTTTCAATAGTCTATAGACTAAATGAGTTGCTGCTTCATCCTCTATTTCCTGCTCATGTTGTTTACTGTTTGTTTTGTTATGTTTTGTTAATTATGTTGTGATTTGTGTTTGAAGTGAGGGATCAGGGACTGATCCGTAATCAGGACGAGGTAACCAAACATTCAGCTGCCGGTGTGCATCTGTTGTCTGTTCACAAGTTATTGATTGTGAGTGTCTGACAGCCCCTGTCACCATTCATGTTGTTGACTGATTTACAACTATGAATGCTACATCTATCTATTAATATTGCGTATCGCGTATCTCTCTGACTGTTTGTCAGACAACGTCATCTTTTGGATGTATAACACACACACGACGGTGCGTGTCCTTGTGACTCCTCCTCATCACACTCCACAGTGACGATTCAAAGTTTTTTGTCCCGTTTCTTCCTGCACTGATCATGCAGCACAAATTATAAAAGTGTTGTAATGTCTAAAACACACACACACACACACACACACACACACACACACACACACACACACACACAACACACTTTTTTACATGAATACATACTTCTTGCAAGCACTATACTAGTTTGATTAGTCATGTGATTAATATTCTAACTGATTGACAGACTATTTAAAATATATAATTATTAATTATAATTATTTATAGCAGTGTCTCAACTTTCCAGGTTTTTAAATTCTTTTAGAATTATTGGAACCTAATATTTATTAGCAACTCTTTGCTTGAGTCTCATTAGGGAATGAGGTCCTGATTACAATATGACTGCACGATTAAACAAAGTATACTAATAATATGAATACCAACATTGTGAGTTTGTACCTGTCCGTTGTACCGTTGACCATCAGTGTGAGAATTTGTCCAAACAGCTGATGTCAAATCAAGAGGAAACAAAGCTGGATAAAGCTGAACATGTAAAATAATAGTAAACATCCCGCGTCTGCAGAACCACATTTATGCTTTTAGAGGATCTGGGCCCTGCTGATTGTGCAGCCCGTGAGCCAGCAGCCGTCCGAGTGGTCTGTACAAATAACAGAGCTCACTGCCACGAGGGAAAATCGAGGTGGATTACAACAGTGTGACAGACAGTGAGCAGATATCAGTGTCGGGCTCTGGTCAGGATTTAGCAACAAGCTGTGGGCGATGCGGCGATGTTTGATTCCTCCGCTTTCTTTCGCTTCCTGCTATGTGCTATTAATAGTGCCGCAAACTGTATTTATTTACGAGTGTTGACGACTTCTTTTGCCAGCTGGAATTGTAACAGGGTGACGTGGAGCCACAGAAGTGCCTCAGAGTCGCAGGACAGTGCAGGAGAACAGACAGAAGGAGGAGGAGGAGGAGGAGGAGGAGGAGGAGGAGGAGGATGATGAGGAGGAGGAGGTCGTGCTCGTACCTTTCTTGACTTTCTTAGATGCCTGCTTCTTCTTGACGAACTTGGTCGGCTCCTGTGACAGTTCCAGCTCCTCCCCGTCACCGGCCGCCTCCGCAATGGACTCCACGCCCCCTGAGGAACGGGTACAAGGGATTCATCAGCTCAGCAGCTGCAGTACTAGCAAAATACAGTTTTATTTTCACTAATTTACAGTTTGAGCTGCTCAGTGTGACAGCAGCCTTTTGCAGCAGCTGCAGTAAAGATCACAAGTTTTCCGTCCTCAGGAGCATCTTCACAAAGGAAAATCTTTTACTTCACTCACTCATCTGATCCATTCATGTCAGGTGATTTACAGAGTAGAGCTGCAACATTAAGCTGATTAACTGATTCATTGCCAACTATTTTGATGATTGATTAAATGCTTTGAGTCATTCTTAGGAATAAACTGTTCAAATTCTCTGATTCCAGGTTCCAACAGTGGACATTTTACTCATGAATCATTTCATCACAGGCATTAATCAAAATAGACACAGGATGCAAACACAGACATGTAGAAACACGTCTATGTCTAATGTAGAATGAATTCCAGCCATAGTTTTAAATGGACAGTTTGATATTTTTGACAGCTAACCCCATTTTCTTCATTCCCGTCATGTATCTGAAGCCTCGAGACATAATTTCACTGATCCTCCAGTATTGATCTTTGTATTGATTGATCTTCGTCTATAGATTGCAGGAAAATATATCGACATGTCAGATCAAAGCATGAGCAGAACAGAATGTCCAAAAATATTGAACTATCCCTGTAAAGTCGCATATATCTGGCTCTCTCATCATTTGGGATTCAAATTTCTTCTCTTGAAGGTAACGAAACCTGGCAGCATGTGACGCACGTCAAAACACCCGCACTTGTTATTTATTCCATAAACCTGCCGCCGTCACCTCTCGACACGCATCGACGCCTACGTCATCGGCCTGTCGCTTCAGCCCTGACGAATTTCAGAAAAGCAGCAATTTATCACCGTTTCTCCCTGGATTGTCACATGCTGGCTACTGTAGCCTGACCACATCCTGTGTGTGTGATGAGGTCAGAGTGAGCTGTGCACGTGGTGTTACTGGAACTGTGACATCACATCCTACCTGTCGAAAATTACAATATCTCCACAAATACAGGGTTTTTCTGAATGAGTTCAAAAGAATGTTAGATTGTTATCAGAAGTGTCAGAATCCAGTTAAAATGTCAATTCAGCTAGAATTAAGTAAAAAAATAAAGAGAATTTCAAGGTCTGCCTAAAAGAAAAAAAAATTGTAAGCTTTGTGGCCCACGTCATCAATAATGATGAAGACAGTTTGGAAGTAGAAGATCGATTAAGTTTCTACACAATGTTTTATTAAAAAAAAAAGCAAAGGTAAAACATGATTTACAGTTTTATCATTAAAAAACACAGAAGAACCACTCCTTAAACATTCTTTATTGGCCTGTTTGAGTGAGTGCCCATCTAAAAGAGACAAGCTTGGTACTCTGTACATCAGTGTGAGTTTACAAATGACAAAACAAATTAGATTGTGAAGAACACAGACTAGTTAATATTCATCACCAAAAAATCATGTGCAGAGTAAATATGTAGGTAGAATTTGTTCCTTAAGCTGTCAAATGTCCACCTCATACACGTTTCTTTGACTCCTGCGCTGACATCATATTCTATATATTCTGTTGCTCTCTACATTCATTCCCACTAAAAAACTTGGTTTGTATAAGAGTCATAAATATGTTGATTTAACACGTGGTGGAGGAATAAGTGAAAGTTAAACATCATCTTTGTGGAGTTTAATAAACGTTTAAACATGTTTAATAAAAGAAAACATGCAGGAAGGAATAATAGGGTTGAACATGTCATTCGCAGCTGTGTGTGTGTGTGTGTGTGTGTGTGTGTGTGTGTGTGTGTGTGTGTGTGTGTGTGTGTGTGTGTGTGTGTGTGATGAAATCCCTGCTAGAATCCCATGGATCAGTCAGGATTTAGGGAGCTCCTGAGGTCGATGAATTGGACGCCTTGTCTCTCGTCTCCGTCCCACATCTCTGTCCCCTCCTCACCCCTCCTCCTCCTCATTCCTCTCCTCCCCCCGTCTGTCTCCTCTTCCTCCTTTCTCCTCCTCCTCCTCCTCGGCATCTGCTCCTCTTTCCACCGTCGCCTCCCTCATCGTTCTTTTCCCTCTTCCCTTCCTTCCATCCCTTCATCGCCCCTCAGTCTGCTCCACATCCTCCTCTTTCCCACATTTTCTGTCATCCGTTCTCCCTGCTTCCCTCCTCCTTTAATTCCTGCCTCTCTGCTCATTTCCTCTCCTCCCTGAGGACTGTGTCCAGTTTCACGCTACTTTCATTTTAACCTCCATGACACATATCAAGCCTTTGTGGTGTGTGTGTGTGTGTGTGTGTGTGTGTGTGTGTGTGTGTGTGTGCTCATGCGTGCATATACGAGACATAGTACGCGTGTGTGTCTGCCAGCATGACTACCTTAAGGTGTCTGAGAATGTGTGTGTGTGTGTGTGTCTCCATCTCCCCCACTGTGTTTGCTCTGTGTGTGTGTGTGTGTGTGTGTGTGTGTGTGTAGATTACCCTAAGCCCTCTCTAATATTTATCCTGGCCTTTTCTAAAGCCAATCTTGTTCACTTTGGTGAGAGCGCAGCGTGTGGCTCCACGCTTCACACACACACACACACACACACACACACACACACACACACACACACACACACACACACACACACACACACACACACACACACACACACACACACACACACACACACACACACACACACACACACACACACACACACACACACACACAGTTGTTTGAAATGGGATATGCCTCGCTCTTAATTGGGCAGGTGTTTTTCTAAGGCGAGTCGTTTTTTTTAACGCTGTCTTACAATTTCACGGGGAATGTGTGTGTATGTGTGTGTGTGTGTGTGTGTCTGTGTGTTTGACCTCAGTCTTACATCAACATCAGGTAAGGAAATAGCCCACCTCTGGAGCAACTTAAATCACATCACACACACAGTCGCCTCTTACCGCTCTGACCTCTCACACACACTCTGCTCTCTCTCTGTAAATAGTAGCTACTCTGAGCTGTGGTGTGTATCGGTATATCTGTGTCTATGTGTATTTGCATCCGTGTGTGTGTGTGTGTGTGTCCATGTCTATATTTGTCTTGCTGGCCGTATTATCAGTGTAGACAATCCTGTGGTTTGGACTCGATAAAAGCGCCACATCAAACATCAAAAACACTTCAACACTGGAGAAGAGCAGCAGAACAGAAGCCGTGAATCACACTGTGGGTTCTGGTGGTGACAGCAGCCATGGCTGTTTACATATTTAAAATATTCAAGTAGAATATATATACAGTAATCCCTCGTTTATCGCGGGGGTTACGTTCCGAAAATGACCCGCGATAAGTGAAATCCGCGAAATAGAAAACTTTTTTTTTTTTTACAATTAGCAACTATTACATGTATACAAATACAGTGACTCGCGTGTAGGCCGTTTCACTGCTCTTCAGACTGGGCCGCTGCATCCTGACTGCGCTCTGCAGTGTTCTCTTCTTCTGAAGCCCGCGGTGCAGGTGTGTTTGTTCGGGAGAAGAACATAGTGATAGGCAGCTGTTGTCGCTCTTTTTTCTTCTTTGCAAACGAGACGACAAAATGATAGCACAATTCGTAGCATGTTTTGATACAAGAAGCGGGAGTGAGTTTTTAGCGAATCAGAATGCAGAACACAATGCACCAAAAAAAAAATGCATTATGAAAATCCGCGAAATAGCGAATCCGCGATAAGTGAACCGCGAAGTGGCGAGGGATCACTGTATATAAACACTATATATAAAGTATAGTATGTATTAGTGTTCTATAATAGTAACTGAGGATCGTTGGGTTCTGGACTGTTGGTCTGGACAAAGAAGACATTATAGACATTTTGTTAAAGCTTCAGCTTTGGGAAACAGTCATTGACATTTTAAACCATTTCAATGAATCAAACAACAGATCGATTAAACTGCTTAAATAATTGATAGATGAATCCGCTTTCACAAGAGTCGTTTGTCGCAGCTCTATCCAAGTTTTTTTGTGAAGAACAGATATGAGGATGTTCACACACACTTCAGTAATTGCTTTTAGATGATGACTCCTTATCCCATATTTAAATTCATTTTCAGAATCGCATGTTTTGTGAAATACATATACGGCTAACATATGGAATGAAGAACTTACGGTTGATTCTTTCCTGAACAATGCTCTGCTGTTTTATATTTAGGAGCTCAGTTCTGGAGAAAAAAAAACGCTTTCTGAGAACGTGTCTGAGACATTTGCAGAGAACAGAACTGAGGACAGTGGTCATAGATAGCTTGGGAGAGTTTGGAAAGACGTTGGCACATCAAGGGGGATGTTTCAGGCAGTTATAGATATTTCTAGCTTGATCTAGCTTGGGAGCTGTTGGTGCAATTTGGGGGCATTTGAAGAGATGCGAGCAGATGTTTTGGAGGCCCTGGAACACTGAAATGTTTAAGTTAAATTGTCTGTGTAACAGTGGGGGACATTTGTGGGACGGGGTGTATAATTTAGCTAGAGACGCTTTGGTTAAAGACAACGTGAGGACAGCTTGAAGAATGTCGGAGTCTTCTCGTCACTTTGGGACCTTGTGGGTAGATGCGGGACCGTTCGGGCTGGTCCGTGACAGTTTTTCAAGGGGGGGGGGGGGGGTAGTTTGGGAACAGACCTGAAGGAGCTCGGTCGTTTGGTGAGGCTGCTTCCAATAGACGGATCTGTCTTGGTTTGCAGTGTGGAGACACCAGCGCATTCCTGCTTTATTCTGGGCTGTGGTTTGAAGATGGGGGTGACACTGCGCCGCTGTGGTTACCAGCGATTTGGCTGTGGGCTTTACGCTATTTCAATCCCCCCTCAACGTACACGTCTCCGTAGGAACACAGACAGACACACACACACACACACACACACACACAACAGTTCAACCCACATTTTGCATATGCTCACTGAAACGCTTTTGAAAAGACACATCAAAAAGAAAGCGTGTGATTCCTTTAAAAACTGGTCTGTCTGTGTGTTTCAGACATCTGTGATGTTCACAGTCTACACTGCAAAAATGTATTGTATTTGGTACAAAAAGCTATATGACCTTATTTAGTTTTTCTAGAAAAACTAGGACAAAAATCAAAAAAAAAATTGGATAGAACAAATATAACAATTCTAAAAATATAAGATGAACATAAAAAAAATCAGTTTTTTACATATGAGATGAAAAGATAGTTTCAATTTTGAAATACAAAGTATGAGATAAAAAAACAAAGATAAAATGTCATATTTAAGAAAGAAAAAACTATATTTTAAAAAAAAAACATGGAATAAGTCAAATGATCAGCCAATAGAATAATTCAAGATTATTCTAGTCAATATTAGACTAATGTACCAAAAACAAGATATTTTCACCAGATGATTCATTTTTAACAACGTAAACATGAAAAAACCCTATAAGTACATCAAAGACACACACACACCCACACACACACCCACACACACACACACACACACACACACACACACATAAACTCTTCATTGACTGCTTTTAGACAGCGACTCTTCTGCCCAAACTTAAATTTATTCTTCAGAATAGTTGGAAAAATAGTAAGAAACTTTACTCCCTAGCTGAAAAACAGCCTCTAACAAATTGAACGATGGACTAATGATTGATTCTTTCCTAAATAGAGCTCTGCTGTTTTATATTTAGAGTTCTGGAGGAGAACTCTTCAATTTGGAATCACCACAGAGACAGAACAAAGACAGCTGCTCGGGATTAAACGCAAGACATGACCTACACTTACACATACTACATGTATTTTCCTTTGCTGTGTCCTCGAAACTTACACACACACACACACACACACACACACACACACACACACACACACCGTATAACTGTATATATACATGTATGCACACACACACACACACCAACGTACAAACAGCCCGTCTTCTCCCCTCTCTTTAAGTCCAAAATAGATGCAGGCCCCAAACCACAGCTACCAGTGGAACACATTGTGAAAATAACAGCCACACACACACACACACACACACACACACACACACACAGACACACACACACACACACACACGCTTTCTACTTCATTAATCAAGGGGCGGGGAGATGAGAGATGAGAAGTGAAGAGAGCAGAGATGATTAGATGAAACCAGAAAACCATCGAACCAACTTTGTTAATGTCTTTTTTTAAATGGCTCTTATGCTCCAATCAAATATGAGGATTTACTCTCGTACTCTAGTAACTTCTTCTGTCAAAAATGAAGAAATGCATACAGGATTGTATACTGTTGTCTATTCCTGCTCCAGTTTCATTAGTAATGCAAATACGGGATAACATTTTTTTGTGAATTTGAGGATTTCATTTAAATCCATTTTGCGATGTTTGAAATGTGAAATAAATTAGCGATAACCTTGATAATAACAGCTTCAGCATGGGCATATTCAGAATATGACTGTGTCTGTCAAAATCGCTGGAGCTGAGTCCTGAAAACAACGTTAGTGGGAAGTGGACCAGGATGTAACGCAGCTATAAAACAGGCCAAGGTTAAACGAAAAATCTAAATGTTCACATCTGCTCATCCTGGAGCAAATTCTAAAAACCATTCATGTCAAAATTTGGTTTACAGCACAAAAACTAATTCCTGTGGTCTCTGTTACTTAAAAACAAATAGTACAGGCATACACACTGGTTGTATGCCTGTACTATTTGTTTTTAAGTAACAGAGACCACAGGAAGGCAGCAGGAAATGTCCAATGTAAATGATATGATGAAACATTTAAGACAGTGAACAGGAAACACTTGATTTAGTTAGAAAGAATAAAATGCCTGGTGTTTAGAGGGGAAATCTGAATCCTGTTTATATATATATATATATATATATATATATATATATAGCTAATTCTGGGAATAAACATTTACTAACTATATCCAATATTTATAGTTATAATAGCTCACTTGTTCATGTTGTACACGAGGAGGAGCGAATCTGATAATATCAGTCTCAGTGGGTTTAGAAGTGTGTGTCTATAAGGTTTTTATTTCCAAAAAAAGTCTCACATCAACACATTAACACACGCATACACACTCTGAACCAACGAAGTGGAGCTTGTTGTGTGGTATCCGAGTGTGCGTGCGAGTGTGTGTGTGTGTGAGTGTGCATCTGTGGCTTGGAGGGAAATGGTTGTCGCCGGTGTTGTTGGAAAAGTAAACAAGTGTGTATGTTTACGGGTGGGTGAAAAAACAACATCTGAGACGGCAGCTAACAAGCGACTGTTTACTGCAGCGTGTGTGTGTGTGTGTGTGTGTGTGTGTGTGTGTGTGCGTGTGAGAGAGCGTGCGTGTGCTCGTATGTCTGAACGTTGGCAGTAGACCAAAGGACAGATGCATGACAGGGAAACATAAACACAAACACACTCACCTCGCTTACACACGCACTTAATTAAATTAATTCTGTTCCATTGCATTTTGTGCTGAATTACTGTAAGCACCTTAATTACTTCTAAACAGGCTTTAAAGTTTTATAGACTGCTCTGTGTGTGTGTCTCTCTCTCTCTCTCTCACACACACACACACACACACACCCATGCATGCACAGTTTGTAACAAGAAGTTCCACTTACTGCGTGCACAGGTCTATCTGACAAATGTTTAACAATGTTGTTCAGCGTTCACACATACGTGCATTTGCACTTTCTGATGCTTTGCAACTGGAAGTGGATCCACTTCTGGTTGCAGTCACTTGAGAGTTGTGCATGCATTTGGAAACAAACGGAACCTCATATACACACACAAATGCACACGCATACGTGCACACTTATGCACGCACACACAAACACGCACAATGAGGCACAAATGCAGAAAAGACATCCCCCCCAATATTTAGAACAGATGCAATTGTCTCCATGTTGGTTTTCTGTCTGAAGCTTGAGTCCTGTAAAATCAGTTCAGGTCGTTTTTCATGATAAAATTGCATATATATTTTTTTGCATATTTCCATTCTGTGTGCTGTATATGACGAATTGTCACCAGGTTCCTGAATTTTTTTGGTTTACTTGATAGAAAAAAGGCATTTCCAACATAAATTTATTGCAGATAAGACTTGCCAGTGTGTGTGTGTGTGTGTGTGTGTGTGTGTGTATGTGTGTGTGTGTGTGTGTGTGTGTGTGCGCGTGTGTGTGTGTGTGTGTGTATAGATTTAGCATTTAAATACTCGTCTGCATTGGCAATAAACTGGACAATGAATAGGCTTTATGTTTTTGTCTGTTGAAGCTGAAAATCTTCACCAGGGGACCAGCCTATATGAGGCTGTTCACCAACACACACACACACACACACACACACAGACACAGACACAGACACAGACACAGACACACACACACACACACACACACACACACACACACACACACACACACACACTCCAAGCCTCACCCCTTTGGTTTTCTTTTTAATCTGTAATAAACTGGTGATTATGAAAATAAAGAAACCTATGATGTAGAGAGGATTGTACCAGCTTCTTATGACATGAACATGTTCTGTACTTACCTGTAGTTTTAACCATATGTGAATTTTGTAATTAATACTTTCATATTTTTACTTAGGTAATCTTTTAATGCTTATTTGATTACTAAAAATAATTATATTGATGGTGCGGTATTACTCCTTTTTTCAGTACTTCTTCCACTGCTGGAGAAACAGCCCATGTGCATTTTCTGATTATAACGGCCCATGGCTTTAAAAAGATCTCATGGTTCTGGTTTAACTTCTCTGTTTGGGCTGGAAGCTTTGCACATGTTCTAAATTGAATATGGTTGAGGATTTTAAAGGGAATTTTCTGCAGTTCTGTGAGTCCTCAGGAAACAGAACTCACCGTGAAGTTTTTGGACTCAGCTCCTGAAGAGAGGGGGAGATTGTGTTTTCCGCCACAGCTAAAAGAAAACAGCGCTGGCTGTTGTTAGGAAATGTGACGCGGCCTCGGGATGCAGACAACAACTGGTAAAACTCTTGTTAATTGCTTGCTTTTCTTGCAATCAGCCAGTTTCACCAGCAGCTCGAGCATCAATCTGAGTCCAGAGTCTGCAAACTGCTACTGTCAGATGATCATTTCTCTCTCTCTCAGCCGGAAACTTTTCAGCAAAAGCGGCTTGTTCTGGAAATGTCTTCAAAATGTTTGCAAGCAGACCAGTAAGCCAGAAACGTTAGTGGTGAAAGCAAACACATCTGTCCACGCACTATTAAATTCTCTATTTTCCTCCAAGACTTTGCTTTTTTAGGATTTGGACTCCACAGCTAATCTACAGGGAGAATCGAGACAAGCCACAGCTACTGAGGTTGGGATTTTTACTTGCCTGAAATGTTAAAAAAATAATAATAATTCAGCCTATAGGCTACTGATTTTTACAACGAGAGGATGTTGGAATCCCTTCAGGCTTACAACTATGACAAATGGTAAAAAAAAATTGATTCATTTTCATATCATTTTCTGTAAGAGTTGATCTACCTGCTGCACTAACGACATCTGGATTTATCCTCCTTTGGTTGAATCTGTACCGAATGAACTCAGCATGATTTAATATAAATAAATGAATTAATAAATGGATAATGCAAAAAATGCCCCCATTTATTTAAAATCCCTGTTTGATAAATGTATTCATGTGTCTTTATATTATTGTCCCTTTACACATGCATGTTCCAAATATAGTCAGTTCATTTGATTGATCCATGTTTTTAGAAAATAATAATAAGGAATACATTTCATAAATAAATGTAAAAGGAAATAGAGAAATTCAAAATATTAGCAGAAACAAATGGGTGATGAAGAAAAAAAAATTATACTGAAATAAAAATGAATAAATAAAATGGAATAAATTAGATCAAGTGGGGCTTTATGTGCATATTCATGTACTGATTGAGCCATTTATTTATTGTAAATTTATATCTATAGCTACACTTTATCTTTTCTGTCTCTGGTCTTGTTTGCCTCCATGGGTTGATGGAACGTGTGATGATGTCATTGTGTAAGCCCCTCCCCTCCGACTCACCTGGAGCCGCTAGGTTCTGGACCTGCGCCGGGACCAGGGCGTTGGCGTCGGAGGTCAGCGCGAGGCGGCCGCCTTTCCCGATGCGGTCGCACATCAGCGTGATGTGCTTCTTGAGGCGGGCGGTGTCCCGGGGCAGCGTCAGCACGGCCCCCCCGGCCTGGGCCAGGGACGTGGCCTGGTCCTTGGGGCTGCGGGACAGGCAGCTGCGCAGCAGGTGGGAGACGGCGGCGTCGCAGCTCTCCTCCCAGCCCTGAAGAGAACGGACGGCAACAACAACTCACTCAGTCACACGTGATCAACGATGTGTTCAGATCACTGAGGAGGAGGCAGAGTGGAGGAAGGGGGAGGTTTTTTGTTGCTGTGATCGAAAAGTTAACACAGAGTTGGACATGAAACATGAAACAGGGAGTTAGAGGACAAGAAGAGGAAGGAAGAAAGGAAGGAAGAAAACAAGGTGAAGGACATAAAGAGGAGAGAACTGAGGAAAGAACTAAAGCTGCAACAATTGGTTGAGTAATTGATTAGTTGGCAACTATTACATTCATTACTAATCAATGAATCATTCAATAATAAATAGATGAATCCACTCTCAAAATAGGGGTTAAGCTCCAAAAAGAACCCTGTCCTCTAAATTTAATATCAATCTATTATAGAGCCGCAGTTATCATAATTATTAAATGAATCACCAATTATTGAGTAATAAAATAAATTTACTTAAATAAAAATACTTAAATCCTCTGGTTCCAGCATCTCGAATGTGAATATGTTCTGGTCCCTTCTTCTTTAATGAATAGTCTAACTGAATGATATTGGATATGTTGGTGGAAAGAATATTTCAAACATTTCACTCCTACGTTAAATATAAAAAAGAAAAAGCAGCTTGATGCTGCTGGTGATATTCAGTCATTGTAAACATGAAGGTAATTTGTAGGATTCCCGATCGGGAAAGAAAAGGGAAAGATTTAAAGACCAATCACGGACCATGAATCTCGATGCTTTAACGATGCTCTCGACATTTATAAAAGAGCAAGAAAATAATAAAACATCACATGCACACACCCACACACACACACACACACACGCACACACATTCTCTCTCTTAACTCATGCTACTACTACTACAAACCTCTGAACCTATAACCAGCCTGAATGACTTTGTATGGCTGAGTCTGGGGGAGATGGTATGTGTGTGTGTACGTGTGTGTGTGTGTGTGTTGACAGGTAACCTCTAAACCCCCCCCCCCCGCCTGCCGCCATGCTGATAGGCCCCTAATGAGCCATAATGACAGGTAATCAACCCTGTAATGATGACAGAGAGACACAGACAGAGAGAGAGAGAGAGAGAGAGAGAGGGGGGGGGGGGGAACGAAAAAGAGAGAAAGGGGGTTTCAGAAGGTTAAAGAGAAGAGATGATGACAAAGGAGAAGGCAGATATTAGAGACGGAGGATAAGAACAGAATGAGCAGAGATAAGGACCGAGGCAGAAAAGACAGCAGAGGGGGGAAAAAAGTCTTGACAGAGAGAAAATGAGAGAGGAGGAGCAGCAGGAGGAGGAGGAGGAGGAGGAGGAGGAGTGATGGGAGGTGGGTGACCTATTCTTACCACAATACCTCCCCAGGTTATCAAATACTTGGGACGACATAAGTGCAGGTTTCTGTGGAAACTTGGCTCACGCAAACACGTGCAACACTCTGACACATGCGTTCCACACACTGCAGCAGAATCAAACTGCCTTAACCCTAAACTGCAGACGTTGATCCTCCCGGACCAGAAGAAAAGGAAGCAATGAAAAGTGGAGTGGAGCTGGTCTGGAACTGGGCCAGAGCCATAAATTAGGACCAAGGAGAAAACGCCGGAGGAGAGAAGTTGTGTTTCCCGTCGCCTGAAACAAGATCGACATGGTTTGATTCACTGAAAGTTTATTTATCAAATGGCCTCTGATTTATTTTTAAAAGTGAAGCTTCCTCCGAGGAGGTTCTGTTTTCCTGCTGTGAACAGGATCACAGAAAAAAAAGGCTTGGATGATTCTGGGGAAACCTGCTGGTCAGATGTAGAATTGATGAACCTTTTGAATTTTGAAATAATAATCATGGCTCCTGTTTAAATGCACCAGTTGCTATAACAACACCATCCGATGATATCACTCATATTTCTTATCACAAATCTTCAACAGGCAACAACTGTGACATTTAAAGCTGTAGATTTATCTTGTAGTTTACTATATACACTAATCTACTCAAGCTATTAAAACTTTCTATTTACTTATTTTTTTAACAGATGTGCACAAAGTTCAAAACTTTTCACAAGTGCAAATTCTCTTGGATTCATATGACTCATCACTATTACTGTGATGTACACTGACGGTTAAAGAATGACAGTGTTGACAGTGGAGGAATCCCAGACGGGGTCAGAACATTGCTGGACCGTCGAGGATGAAATGCTCCCGGGCTGAGGACACGAGCCCAGAGGACCCCCAGAGAGACGGGTGGAGGTCCACACGTCTGTTTCTCCGTCCGTGACTGGTAAGTCATTCAAGAAGCCAGGGTTGCGGCTCCGTGAGAACAATGTCGGACAGTCTCCGGGGGGGAAAAATCATTCACACAATTGCTTCCCTTCAGCAAAATGACACATCCAAAGTGCTGGATTTGGTACAGTTATGTACCATATACAGTACAACTTTCTTCCACTGTGCAACTTGGGTGTAATCAACTTTAAATATGACCAATTACTATAAATGCTTGTCACAAGTCAGAAGCCCTAATATGGCACAAAGAAACCTGTGATTTGAACGGACAGCAGCAGCACGGAGTGAGAGTTTAAGAGCAGTGGAGTGAATTCTAAATATGAGCCAATTTAATTTAGAGACCATCAAATGTGTACTGTTGGCTCAGAGTAACATTACTGTGTGGAGGTTTGGGGAAACACACAGAAACACAGCAAAAACAAACATCAACACAATTTGCGTATTACAGAAGAAAGCCGTAAAAATTGTGAATCAAGCAGTGTATGAACCCACAAACGCTGTCTTTATTAGATTGGAGACCTTCAAAATGGAAGATAGTTGATGTGAAGACTGCTGCATCCAGGAGGGAAAGACTTCAACAAAGCAAAGGCGAGGACAAACATAAGTCAGTATATATATATATCTGTTAATGGGTTGTTGAGGTTTCTTTCTTTTTCTTTCTCTGAAAGATAGAGGGTAGATACACCTTTAAATGGATTGTGGGTGTAGTTTGGTCAAAAGAAAAAAAGCTCCTTTGTATTGAAGAGCAGGCAGATTGTCTTTACAGCTGATAGCTACAAAGCTCAGCAACATACAATAAAACCCTAGATGGAAAACAGCTCTCTAGGTATGAAGACATCTATATATTCTTGACTTGAGGGTGAATTGTAGGAAAAGAGTGTGATTACTTCTCAAACTATGGCTAGCTATGGTTAGGATAGGCTTGATCAATTTAAACAATATCAGTCTATATTGTCAATATCACTAGGGGTAAGGGTGTTAGGGGACAGAATCATCCATCAAGGATGTGATCCATTAGAAAGTGGAATGTAACACTGCTAATTAAACATTTCACATCTTTTTACTGGTTCTTTATATCAGCACAAAGCTTTCTAAACACGTCCTCTGCAGCTATGATTCTGCACTGGTTCAGGCCTAAAGAAACATCTTCAGGTGCCATATAGAACGTTTTTTTGGTCGGGGAGCAGGAAGCTTGTGCGAGGCTGTACGATGGGATTCTGGTAAAGTAAAGAAAAGGGGCAGAGAGTGCGGGTGTCACGCAAGAAGAGCAGGCAGACAGACACATCAGCAACTCTGCAGGAGCTGAGTGACAGATGGAAAAAGAGACAAAAGAGCGGGAGTAAGAGAGAGGGAGGGAGAGGGGGGGAGGTAAAGCAAGAGTTGGGGAAACTAGAGATTAGAGGCAGTGAGGAAAGTGAGAGCTGAGAAAGGGAAGATAATGAAGACAGGAAGAGAGAAATAAGAGAGAGAGAGAGAGAGAGGTGAACAAAGAACGAAGACAGAAAGGAGGGAGGAGGAAGAGTAGAAACAGTGGAGGGAGGGAGTACAGAAACTAATAGAAAAGACATTTAATCTTGTTTAAAAAACAGGTTTAATTTTTTAAAGATTAATTTGACCAAAATTGTGAGATCTTGAAATAAACAAAATGATCTACAAATTAATTCTGATAATGAAGATAATTCTACTTGACTAGTTGTACCAAAAACAAGTTTTAATTTTTTTCAGTGGAAATTCTGTTTTTGTGTAAATAATGAAGAGTGAGAGAAGAGTAGGAGTAGGAGGAGGAGGAGGAGGAGGAAGAGGTGTTCTGGTTGGCTGCAACTAAATGAGACGTTTTGTTAGATCCCACACTGATGCATTTCCTTTGCCGCTCCTCCTTTCCTCTTCTCCTCTTCCCTCCATCCTTCTCTCCTAGTGCAGACAGAAGGAATTCCTCCTCCTTTTCTCCTCTTTCCCGCCCGCCTACTCTAAATATTTCTCCCTACTTAACATCAGATAAAAAGCTGCGAGGGTATACATGTGCTGTCAGGAAAAAGTCCTCCCATCTAAATCACAACGCTTCTGGGAGGAAAACGTTCCGGGCAGACGCACATTTTTGGGATTTTTAACATTAGCTGCACTTGGTGCCTCAGCTGGATGATCAGATAATCTGGGCTGATGTGACAAATGACATGTGGGTCTTAGGTCATTGAATTTTCTCCTACATATCTGAATGTTTATTCTGACAGCAGAGTGTCTGCTGAGTGTCTTGTTTAATGGGATGAGAGGAAAAGGGAGGAACAGGAGATTACTCGTCCTCTACAGAATATTTTCTGTCTGCAGTGAGTCACAGGATTTTGTTTCACCTGTGAGGAAACCTGTTCCCTTCACATTTAATAGAGGTTCAAGCTTATATAGTATGTCATATGTATATATATATATATATATATATATATATATATATATATATATATATATATATATATATATATATATATATATATATATATAGAGAGAGAGAGAGAGAGAGAGGATGTAGTATATATGCAGGATAGTATGCAGAATGTGGTATGTATATAATATATATAGACATATAGAGTATGTAGCATTACTACATACAAATAGAAATATTCAGTACTAAATACTCTATACTACATACTAAAGTATCTAGTATGTAGTATGAATGTAATATGCAGGTATTCAGTATGTAGTATGTACACTGATCGAATGCAGTATATTCAATACACAATATATAGGATGCTGTATAAAGTATCTAGTTATGTAGTTTGTAGTATATTGTATGGAGTAATATAGTATGTGTCTATTATGTATATGTTCAGCATGTAGCATGTAGTATGCAAAATTTCAGAATCAGTATGTAGTAATGCAGTCTGCATGAATTGTATTCAGTATGTAATATATAATATGCAGTATGTATATATATGAGTACGTAGTATTCATATATTATGTATATATTCAATATATACTATATAGTATGCAGTATGTAGTAATGTAGTATCTGTTTTTAAAAGACCAAAGTCTTTGATTCTCTCTGCAGTTTTATTCTGATCTGTGTCATTCCTGGCATTTAACCATTGGAAGAAAATAGAGACGGACTTGCACTCTCCTGGAATGACCTCACCTGAACAGAGGCCACAGAAGGTCAAAGGTCAAGAAGTCAAGTGTGATGGTGGCATGTTCATTCTTACCCTACAAATACACACTTAACCTTTGAGACATTTTATCCTCCTGGGGTTTGATTTTTCCATATTGTTGTCTCTGTTATTACTACTTATTACATACAACTACTTATTGTCATTTTCTGTGTTTTTAATATAATTTGGGAATTTCATCTCCTATAATAAGTCTATGATATGCTCTGTAATCATAGTTTTGCTTCTCGACTCCCAGCAAAACTCAGGTTTTGATCTGTTAGGGGTTCCAGCTTAAAAATTGTAGTTTTAGCTGTTTTCCACATATTTTTATACTCAGTAAGACGACAGAATAAAAGACCTAAACGTGTAAAAATGTAGCTTAAAATTGGTTTAAAAATTATTTATAATGCATATTATAACATAGGTTTAGACATTTTTATGCAAATTAATGCAAAGTTACATAAATATCTGTTTTTATGATAACGATGGTAACCATGACAACAGGTATGCACAGTGTCTCACTTGATGCTGGAATTTATTAGTACACAATGTTTAGTGTGTGACCTTCATCAGGGGGAAGGCTGGAGCTGATAAGTCAGAATGTGCACTACTTGTTCTCACTGTATTGAAATCACTTCCCTCTGAGGCACCTGTTGCATAACCAGGTATGCAGGGACCTTTGTGATAATTAGGGTAAAAGGCAATCTGCAGGAACAGCTGTACATACTAACCTCTACATTTGCACACATTTTTTTTACTTGACATGCTTTTTTTTCCTTCAAAAAATTTTAGATTTCAGGAGCAACTTTATCGAGGACAAATGGGGACAACGTACATTTGTGCTAGTCACCATCTCTCAGTTGTCTCTGTTGGAGCGTGTGTTGTGATTTCTGAAAATAGCTCCTCAGACCTTCTGTTTGTCTTAATGTTGTGGATGTGACACTGATTGTTGCTAATTCACTTAATGCCATTAATCCCATCTAATGCGACATACGCACTCAAACAAACACACGTGAACACACGGTCCTCGGAGACTTAACTGACCCGCTCAACCTATTTCTGTCTACAATCTGTGTGTGTGTGTATTTGTGTGTGTCCTGTAAAGGATATTTTATGTTCTGGTGTTTATGAAGACGCAGATGTTTGTGTGTATTTGTAAAAGATGTGGGGTTGTCATAGGAGGCTAGAAATAGACTTAGTGGTAATGAGAGGTTCAGGGGATTGATCAGAGCTATGGAAAAACTAACACACACACATACACACACACACACACACACACACACACACACACACACACACACACACACACACATTGAGTCTATATAGGGTGAGAAATCTTTGGTGGATGGAGGAGCTCTGTCAACACGGCTGTTTATACGGCACTGGGTCCTCTGCAGCATTCACAACACACAAAAATATACAACCCCCCCTCCACACACACACAAATACACACACATACACAGCCATAAACCATAAAGTCATGTGTGATTCAGGGTCTGATTAAAGGGCAAGCTATAGGTCATTCATTCATGCTGATCTATTGTGACCTTGACCTCATGTGTGTATTTGTGTGTGTTTCTATTCCAACACATACTCACACTCTCACAGGGCTGACAGGCGAGTGTTGAGAAGCTGAGAGTGTGTGTTTGTGATTTAGTGTGTGCGTGTATGTGTATGTATTCCTCAGGGCGCAGAAGTACTTAATGTATTTCAAAAGATTTCAGAATGTGTGTTTAAGCCGAGGCCGTGTTTACTGAGCCAGGTGCAGATGGATGGATGGACACTGACATATTGAGGGAGTCCTGTGTGTGTGTGTGTGTGTGTGTGTGTGTACCAGCTGTGGTGTGTCCTGCAGCAGCGGCAGCAGCGTGGCCTCCAGGATGGCGCTCTGGTCGGGGGTCAGGCCCTGCCACAGTGACAGCAGCAGCACCAGCAGGTGTGAGGCGCTGCGCAGGCGGACGAAGGCCTCCTCCAACAGGGCCCGGTTCTCCTCCGCTGCCTCAGCCAGGGCCATCACCTAAAAGAGGGCGGAGCCAATTAAAATAAAGATACTGTCTGTTACTCTGGATCATTGGGCTGCAAAAGCACACTTCTAGTAAAAACAAATCATTCTTAACAGTTGAAGGTGAAGGAGGCTGCGAGATTCCTATATTATAATATTTGCATTTGTCATGATGTATCGATCCAAAGATCTTGCTCCCAGCATTTCTGTTGGGAGAGGTATCGATGTAGTGCCAAAGGGAAGGTTTGTCTAAAACAGGCCCTGCCCACTGCTCCTTTAATTACTGACCTTGGAAACAGCAGTTGACAAAGGCCAGTGGAACTGTTCTGCTAACTTTTCTCTCAAGGCCGTTGATTTATTCTTTTACAAACAAAAACATAGTCGTATCATGTTCAATTTGTTTCAACCAAGAGACCAAAAAAAGAGCAAAACGTTTGTCTCACACAGGTTCATAGCGACACCACCGACAACAGCAACATGGAACAACTAGATCAGTGCAGCGGCTTCATGAAGAAAATCTGTGACCAGTAGCAGCAAAGAACAAGAAGCTGCAGCATCTTCATCCATATAAACACACAAAGCAGGATACTCAGCCATCCCCTTAGGGAGATGATGATGATCCAGGATGGACAAACTATGACAATTATCTATAATCTCAAAAAATAGAAAAATAATTATCTATAAATGACGTCTTAAATCTCTGCAGCTTCTTTTTTTCTGTTAATATGTTTGCACAGTTTATTATATAAAAAGTTGCTAAGAGAAGAAATCTGTAAAAATATGACTTCCAGTTAAGCTTGTTTCAATAAATTCTAACTGTTACTAATCTAAACTGGAAACAGCCGCTGCATTGATTAAATACTAGCAGGTAAATATAGAAGTAGTAGAAGTTAGTCCAACACTGAGTAGAATTATCTTTTTCCATTCTGCTTATTTTATTTGATTACAGGGAATTCTTTCTTGTTTACTTTTATATGTTCAAAAATATAAGCAAACAGGTCAAAATATGAGGTAAAAAGTGAAAAGGGTGAGATTAAAATGCAAGAATAAGAGATTAAGATTACATCAAAAATATCACAAAATTAAACAATGCAATATTCAATCTTGAATTGACCTAAATCAAGAAAAAATATTCAGAAAACTGATTTACCAATGGAATATGATGAATCAGGATAATTTTAGTCAATATAAGACTAGGTGTACCAAAAACAAGATATTTCTACTATTTCAGCAGTATATTTTTCAGTGGGTATCTCTTTAAATATCAGCATGACATTGTCATCGTTTCAGGTGGATTCTTCCTGTTATAACACAGTCTTGACTGTTATGAACTGGTCTCTGATGAGGAGAGAGTCTATCTTGAGTATTTATGGCTCTAATCCCTCATGTTTACAGTTGTTTCCAGTACTTGGTCGGGATTATATTCTCACCGCTCTGAACAAACTGCTCTTGTTGGTTTTCAGGCTGCCCTGTGGTAGATTTGCTTCTTTAACAACTGCAAAAATAAACCGAACTAAAAGGACGAAACCCAGCAGAGTTCAAATAAACTACTCGCTTCACGCCTGCTCTGACCGTTTGTCTTACGTTTGACTGGTTTCTTCTCACAAACTGCGGCATTCTCATCCGACTGCAGCGTTCGGGAGCAAACTGAAACCGAACACTCGCTTTGAAATGAAGACGAGGAAAAAAGCGGCACAAGTGGAGCTTAAGTTCTTCTGGGTTTTACTTAAGTACACAGCGCAGCAGTGTTTAACACAGAGAAGGGAGAATGTATGAATGAGGTGTGGTGGGACCAGGTGAACTTTGACCCTCAGTCGGGGGTCAATCCCTCCGTCCCTCCATCAGTACAATAACAAGGGATGAGTGGGTCGGCGTGAACAAGTGATGACAGAGCAAGACGGATGGTGACGAGGACAACAAGAAAGGACAAGCTGGGTGGAGAGAAGGAGGGAAACGGGAGACGAGGAGGAGGAGGAGGAGAGATGAACGGATGGAGAGGAAAAAAAAAGAGGTGAAAGCAGATCCGGGACTAATGGACAAGTGTGAGTTCAGATAAATGTGTGATGAGCAGGCCTGAGTATCAACGCACACCGGCAGTTTGTTTGACAAATGGATTTGGCGTTTGGCCATTTGATACTGCGAAAACAGAGATGGACTCTAATGTGAAGTGTGTGTGTGTGTGTGTGTGTGTGTGTGTGTGTGTGTGTGTGTGTGTGTGTGTGTGTGTGTCAGGGCTAAGCAGCAATTGGCAGAGTAAGACGTTATGATTTGTGTGTAACGGGAAACTACAAAACATATAGGTATATGGGAATTAACTTGAAGGCAAAGATGTAAACACCCAAACTCCCCTTTCACTCACTCCCAGTTTCCGTGGTAACCCCTTAAAAAAAATCCGTCATGGCTAAGGTCATCTACAAGTGCCATGTCACTCACTCGCCCACACAAACACACACACGCACTTACCAAATCAATGAACACATAATTCTCACATTTCTCACACACATTTTCAGTCCTGTTTCTGCACTTATCAGGACAAAACATCACCAACATTCACAGTCACATGACTAACGAGCCGGAAGTTGGATTCAGACTCCACGCGAGAGGTTAATGGAGTCGTGATGCAGACGTCTGTGACGTCAATTTTGACTTCAAGTTTAGATTTCACTCATTGATATCCCCAAAGCAAAACACACACACACACACACACACGTATATACAAAGACATATATATATACAAAGACACACAATTACTTATTAATATGAGAAGAGGTGTGAGGTAGAAATGGTTAGAAGTGTGTGGACTGTTTCTCCACTAACCTCATCGCTAACAGTTTTTAAAACAGGGCTGCAACTACTGATCATTCTGATTGATTAGTCTATTGATTATTGAAACATATAATCAATTAGTTGTTTGGTTTATATGGTTTGACATACTGTGTTTAACGGAAAATTTATGAACAGGTCATCACAAAAACAGTAGAAAAAAACAGTAAAACCTGAACCTTTAGAATGTGAATATTTTCATACACACACACACAAAATTCATACACACACCCGACCCCAACCACCCTCTCTCCGGGGTCTCTGAAGTGTGTGTGTGTGTATTGATAAAAGGCTCCAGGTCTAGTGAAGGGCTCCATTGTTGGCAGCAGCTCAGCTCCACACACACTCTGATTGATGCCAGCTGAGAGAACACAAAGACACATTTAGCTGGGACACACACACACACACACACACAAACCAATGATATAAGAACACACACAGAAACACTCACATACACAGATGTACAATAGATAGGCATCGTAAAGGAGAGAACACATGACGCTGTTAAAACAGAAAGAAAAAGATAAAACTGGACATCTATTCATGCACACACACACACACACACACACACACACACACACACACACACACACACACACACACACACACACACACACACACACACACACACACACACACACACACACACACACACACACACACACACACACACACACACACACACACACACACACACACACAAATGAGCAGCTGAACTCCTGCTGACCTTAAACAACCTGCAGAAGAAGCTCCAGCAGCTTCGACCTCCTGATGTGTCTAAAAGAAAGTCCGAACTTTATTCAACAGGAAAAAAGGTAAAATTCTGCCCAATCGTGATTCTTAAACCTCTGTCTCAGTGGATCTTTCAGACTTTCGAGCACAGGCTGCATTTCCCAGATCATCTAAGCTTCACTTTGGAGCTACGTGCGTTGCTAAAGCTACCTTAAGTCGTCCTTAAGTTGCAGAGTTGCCCGGGTTCTGAGCTTTAAATTCACTGAGATTCTGGAGTGAAACGCTGCTTTCATGCTGTCAGTTTTACCTTATTAGGCCAACATGAAGCAGCAAGGAGCTGTGGAAGTAAAAATAGCCCCAGTTTTATTCCTTATTACCGTTATATTGCCTTTAAGTGGCTGCAGGTGAGAGTAAATCTGTGTGTTGAGGATGTTGTAGGGCCAGAGCAGCGCAGCAGACAGTCTCAGCTTAACTCAGCTGCTCTGCCTTTTATAATTACATCATCATCACTTTTAGTAATGTGGAAGTGTTAATTGCCTTATCCAGGTAAAGCCCATAATCCAATCTGCCTGTTGGCCCAGTAAGAGTTTACAGTATGTTTATCTTTGCTTTCTGGTCGCATTCACAGCGATTGTTAGATATATATATATATATATATATATATATCACTGAAAAATGTACAAAGATTTAGAATGCTTGGGTCTATGAACATATTCGTCACCTCAGTTTCAGCCTAATTGTTTTCAAACTTCTGAATGGTCAGAACCCATCATACCCTGAGACTTATAAATCTCATCATAAATTTATTCTGCAGGGCACACGGACTCAACTAAAACTCATATGTGGAAAAGGGGGAAAGAGAAAAGAGTGCTTGCAGCTTCTGCTCCACATATGGACCCAGCAGCTGTTAGATGTTACATTCTCCATCCGTCTTTAAATCCAGGATCAGGCCTTTTTCTGTCCACTGAGCTTTCTGTTGTCACGTCTGCAACCACAGACTTTGTTCTTTGTTGTTGTGCTTTATTTTATTTTTAAATTGTATTTAAATTTAATTTAAATTCTTTTCTACATTTTGGTCAGATCACGCTGTGCTGAAATGTGCTTGACAAGTTCATACTCAAATCAAACACAGGAACCTCAAAATGTACTTAAGTGCAGTATATGAGTAAATGCACTTAGTTACTTACCAGCACTTATATTTCAAACAGACAGATTCAAGATGTGATTAAAAATTGAGAAAGAAAATATTCTCTCTGATTTGCTCTTTATCCATTCATCGTCATGGAGTAAACACACACACACACACATGCCCACACACACTCGTTTATGTTTGTCTATTCACAAACAAATGGACTAAGATATGTACATACATGTCTCAAAACCACAAATGAACTGAAAACAAAAATCATGGGCAGCCTTATCTATGGAAATGCATGAATGAGAGTCATCACACACACACACACACACACACACACACACACACACACACACACACACACACACACACACACACACACACACACACACACACACACAAACTATGTGGCTGTGGTTAAAATGAAGTAATTTTAGCCTGCTTGAGGTTTGGTGGCTACAATAAGCAACTTGTGTTGGAACCAATCAAAAAGGAGAACCGGCCGAATAATTTAAGGAGGAAAAAGGGGAATACCACCAAATTACAGAACACAAGTAATATACAGAAAAAGTGTGAGGGAGTTTTGTTTCTCTTGCATGACGCACAATTTTATTAAAAAAAAAAAAAAAAAAGGACAATTCTACTCAAGACCAAGAACACTGAATAAACCAGCTCTATTTCCTAAAACATTTTGCAGCCAGGTGGCCTCTATATACACAGTTGCAAAAATCACTGAACATATCTGTTTTTCCAAGATCTGCTTATTTAACCAAATTGCAATGTCTTAACCAATTGTTTTATGGCCAGAACCTTATTTAACATGCATGTTAACACGTGACACAGAGTCCATGGATCAGACCAGACTTCAGCCACTCTAACTAGCTTAGGAAGTTAAACAACACATACATTTCGTGTGAGGATATTTATCAGTGTTTGGTATAATTGAAGCTCCTCTCATACGTCCCAGTTGTGAATTAGTTTGACAGTTACAGGTACATCACAAATATTTAGAATATCATGAAAAGTTTGGGGGTTTCAATATCTGCAAACTATTAATCTCTAAATTGCAAAAAATAAAGGCTAGAAATATTAAACTCTATGTGTAATGAATTATTATAATATAGGAGTTTCCTTTTCTGAAATGACTGACAAAAAGTATCCTAAACTTTTTCAAGATATTCTAATTATTTGAGATGCACCTATGCACATAACTCCACGAGGTCAGAGAGGCAGCGAATCTCTGCACTAAAATTATGTCTGGCATGAACGATGGAGTACAACTGGACGCACGTCATAGAGGTCAAAATATTTGGAAAATTATGGCCTTCGCTTAGAGCAATGTCGCTCTACCAACCATGCAACTTTGGAAAACTACGATATCACTGAGCACCGTGTTTGGGAAATGGTTTGGCTCCAGTTCGGGTGATTTCAGGGTTTGTGTTTTGGTTTTGTAAGAGCCACATTTAACAGACACTGCAGCAGCAGCAACAACAGCAACGTGTGTGTGACTTGTTCCAACTGTGTTTCTGATATCAGCGGAGACAAAAAACAAACTTTTTAAAAAGTTATTATGGATGCAAGCAGAAGGAGGAAATCAAAATAATTCACTGCCAGAGCTTTATCTCCAGATAAAATGGCTCAGATGAGAAACAAAGTGTGTGTGTGTGTGTGTGTGTGTGTGTGTGTGTGTGTGTGTGTGTGCGCACTCCACAGAGCCGACAGATTAGATGCTTCCTGCTCAGTTAGCCACAGCAAGCAGCATGGATGAAGTCCAAACCACACACACACACACACACATACACACACACACAAACACAGAATATACATATATACATGGGCAAACAAATACACACACATTCACGTGTGCATGCACATACGCACACACACGTGCACACAGACACACACACACACACACACACACCACTGTATCTGTGTCATTTAAAATGACAGCAGTCTGTTTAGCAGAAAACAACGTGCAGGACACCTCATTCCCTGGAGGAGGATGGAGTGATCGAGAGACGCCGAAGAAAAGAGGCAGAGATGAAGAAAGAACGAAAGCGATAAAAGAGAGAAAAACAGGAGAAGAAAAATGACAGAGAAAGAGAAACAGAGAATATCATGAAATATTTTAGTTTCTTGGCTGCTGGAAGATTAGACTTTAAATATTTAGGGAACAGCAGCAGATGAAACATATGATAATTCAATTTTCCTATTTTGGATGTGGGCTACATCTTTGGGGAAAATAGATGAAAACAAAAAAAACTATACTAACTCTAAACTCTATAAGTTTAAGGATAGAAGGTGTCAAAGGGGTTAAGGAAGTAAAGAAAACAGAAGAAAGTAATGTTGGGGTCAGAGACACATGTTTTAGATGGCTGTGTGTGTGTGTGTGTGTGTGTGTGTGTGTGTGTTTGTGTGTGTCTGTCTGCCTTAATTAAAGAGACAGTTAGAAACTCTGCTGGACTCATAGAGCCCTTTTCCTCATGTAGGATGACACACACACAAACACATACAAATACTCATGACTTCACACCCACTTTCGTTAATATCACTTTCACACTAGAGCATCTATTTTACACATGTATTTTTTTTTAAATTGTTGGACGAGTTTCTTGTTAATAAATGAGACTATATTTAAAATCAATTGTTGACTTAATCTTAATTCTTGCATTAGAGTTATGCCATTTTTGTTTTAATAGTATAATGTAAGTTTCTGTGAAGATTGTAAATGTTGTACAAAGAAACTTCACTAAAAGAATATCATGGATGAAAACAAATTCACAATATCTGCCAGAAGAAATAATAATTGCAACTTCCCCACACACACACAAATAATAAATGTGCTTTCACGAAGACAGGAACAAATTTAGTAAAGGAAGCGCTGTAATGATTTCACTGTTTGTCACATGCACACACACACCCACAAATGTACACACACACAGAATAATAAATGTGCTTCCATTAAGAGAGGAACACATTTTCTTAGTAATGGAAGCACAGTAAAAACGTCGCTGTTTTGTGCACACATGCACACACACACGCAGCGTTGTTCCAAGCTGCAGACGAGGTGAGGTCCAAATATCTCAGTGTGTGTCTGGTTTAAGTTCCTCTCCGCTGTTGCAGAGCTGGTGTCTGCTGCCAAACACCTGCACACACACACGCAGCCGAGCTCTGAAAACACTGCTGGGGCGTATGAAGTGTTTCAGGGAGTTAACCCAAACACCACAGATTGTCAGACACTTGCTAACACTATCAAACTACACAGCACAAACACAGCGAGCGGGGATACCAAACACTGTGCCGCTCGCTTTGTTATCACAAACACATCTGCGCTGTTTTATCTCGCCCGTTATTGCATCAGACATCGATCGGCGTATTGTGAAATTTCTGCATTTTGCCCATATTTGTAATGTTCTAGGTCGGCTGTTATGTCCAAGTCAAACTATATGAGTGCAATCAATATGTAAAAAAGATGAACCTCCAAAAACGTCATGAGAAAACCTCTAAGATTCATAGGTTTGCTTTGAGGGTGGTGCTAAATGTGTTTATAGCCAGGACTGAAGAGGCCAACATTAGAATAACTCTGAAATGTCTGCCACATTACAGCAGAGGCTGTTTTCATAAAGAAACGCTGGGATTGATTCTCTTGGGACAATAAAAATCCAGAGATAATTTAATAAAAAGATGACTGTCAGGAGGAGTTTAGACTTGCGCTTGTCAGATTCAAGCTTCAGACTGTACGCAGCAGCAACTGGAAACCAATGAAAATCTTTAGCAGATTTCATGAGAATCTGACCAATATTTGTCAGGATGTTTTGCTTTGATGAGAAGTTTCCTGCAGAGTTTACAGACCAAAGCAGAGACGCAACGATGGGAAACCGGTTAGTGAGGAGAAGCCAGTGGTGTTTTCAGGGAAAAAAGAAAGCACTCTAACAACAGCTTCTAACATGTAAATAAAGGCCTAAATTCACCCTGTCAATTGTGAAGTTGATCTATAGTATGATCTCAGTGTGTCCTACATACTGTATATAATTTATATACAGAGGTTTCTTCATTTGTAGGTAGATGATGCTGTAGCAGCAGCACCCATTGGCTGAAGGCCACAAAACATGTCCCTGAAAACTCAGACGTCACAAAAACAAATGTGTAGGCAACTGTAGAAAGTGTTCAGTAGATCTGACATTACACACACAGACAGGCAGAGAGACGCTTCATGGCAGCGCGTTGAGGTGAACCGCAGTCGGAACGAGACTGAGACAGAGGGACGAAAACAGCAGCAGACGGCAGACACACGGCGATCTGACGGGCAGGCGATGCTTTGATCAGCATCTTCTCAGTGTCTGATACACAGATTGGCAGAAGACAGACAGTAACCGCTATTGTATTTGGTCAAAACAAGAACAAACACACACACGCACACACACAATACTGATAACACAGTCTGTCTACACTCGTCCTGATAACACAGGCGGAGCGGGGACGACAGGAGACGGACCGAGAAGCTCGGTGAGGACAGTGGTGCAGAAAAGAAGTTGTTGTTTACTCAAGCCTCGTCGGAGTGTCGAGGGAGAGGGGAGAAGCGGAGGATTAGGCGATAGATAGGATCTGGCAACCCGACCCGATCCAAGCTTTGATGGCTTATCGTCCACTGTGGAGAACTCTGGAACCTGCCTTCCACCTCCGCAGCTGCTGCTCCCCTTTCTTGTGATGAAAGTAATTAACAAGTGATAAAACTCTGACTGCACAACATTAAATTTGAACAAGTGAAAATATCTTGTCTATTGATCAATTAGTCCAATATTGAGTAGAATCTCAATCTCATTCCATTAGCAGATCATTTAGATTTTTTCAAGTTTGCATTTTTTCCGTTTCATATTATCACATCATATTTTTTAAATCCCTTTTTTTAATTTTTCATCTCATATTTTTACTTTGTATCACATATTTGTGACTTTTTATCTTATAATTTTGACTTTATATTATATTTTTGGTATCAGATTTGCCTAGATTTCTTACTTATTTGTTAAGACCTGCTCTCTTAATGTAGACAGAGTAAGTGTTGCTCTTACATCAGGTGCAGAGAGGTCAGTTGGAGTTACAGATCCATTATTTTGGAGGACTATCAGGCGCCTAAAAGCCACCGCAGTTTATAAAAACCACGAGGGGGAAATGTAGAAACACGGCATTTAAGTTACCATGTAAATATTTGTTGCATGACGCCGAGTTTCTCTCTGGTAAAAGTTGAGGTAAGTTCAACCCTCTGAAACACAAATATATAATACAGATGAATGAGTGGACTTACTAATGCTCTCGGTGCTCCTATTTTCAGATGTTTCAGTAATCCAAAGCAAATGTCATCATTTTGGCGTGACTCTCCTGATTATTAAGGAGCAGAGCATGTAATACAGCTGCAGGCCGTGGTTTCTCTCCACACAGGAACCTATTATCATTAGGTTTGTCTTTTGGGAATCTACATGTCATCAGGCTGAGGGAAACGGTTTGTGTCCTTATATTTGGACAGAACGCTTGGATATTCATACCGGAACAATTTCAGCCAGTGTCTGCATCACCTGCGGACATTTTTTATTTATCCGAGCAACGTTTTGTAAGTGGAATGATCGTTACTGGTGTTTTTACACCTAAAAGTCCTTCTATATGTTCTATATGTTCAGGTGGCTTCTCTCAAATCCTTTCTCTCATCTGCTCTAAAAATGCCTGGAAAGTTCTTTCCAGTTGACTTTACATCACATCGCCAGACCATATTACATTTAAAAATCCATGTTTTTATGTTTTTGGTTCTGATGAGCCTGTTGGAACCCGTAATTGGTCCAAAAGTCTGAACTACAACAGCATATTATTTGTGCAACTGTTTCATTCCAGCAAGTCTCTACTGCCTTTTTGCTGCTATTTATGGTTTTACTCTGCCATAGAGCTGACAATTAGTCAATTCGTTCAAAACTTATATTCTAAAAATATCACCCAAAAGATTGTTCAAATTCTGTCCAAACCTGTGCTACTTTCTCAAAAAATTACACATGAAACTGAAGATAAAACATTACAGGAAACCAGAGAATGAAGCTACACTGTAGGTTTGATTTCCTTAAGATGATGGAAATCGCAAACTGAAGAAAAGTGCACCACACACCTAATCAAAAATTCACAGGCGTCCCTAACGGGAATAGCTATTGAATTCCATGATATTCCTTGAGCAGAAATGATGAATGGTGGAGATCCCTGGATTGATGCTTCTACCATTTCTACCACACGATTGAAAAAGTGAGTGCGAGTGTGAGCTCGGTGCTGCGAATGTAAAAAGAAGCAAGAAGGTGTATGAGGTTTCCTTGGTAAGAAAAATAAAGCCAGAGTCTCGTTCTCTGACCGACGGCCCAATCATGGCTGTCAGAGACGCTTTAACAAGCAGTCGTTCAGCCGTACGGATGGCTGCTACAGCATGGCGGCGTGATTTATGAGGCTGTCCTTCTCCGTCAAAGAGGCGGCTCAGCTCCTGTGTTTTCTCTGGGATGGCGAGGCTGAAGGAGGGAGGCCTCCTGCTTTTCTTTGACGCCCGTGTTCACACAGTCACGGACAAAGACCTTTATTCTCCGCTGATAGTAGGTCGTGTGTGAGGGACCCGCCCTCCTTCCATCACTCCACCGCTATATATCATAAAGTATATACTTTGATATGCAGCTTTTTAAGTTGTCTGGGTCTGAAATATGGGCAGACAAAAACACAAACACAGACACAAACACACACACACACAAATAACAAAACATCAAATACACTTTGCATAACTAAAGGTATTTTATAAGTGTTAGCAGAAAAATGTACTTGAAGTGTCAAAGTAAAAGTAGCCTGTGTTTCCTGCAGTGAGGTAATAAGTGAAATCATTTTTTTGCCCAGATTCTGTTCTGTTAGGTGATAGTACTGGGATTTCCTGAGGGTCTGTGAATGTGTCTTGTAGAAAAATTGCAGCTTGTGAAAGAAGAAAAAACACTTTTTCGTACGAACTAGTTGACTACGATTACTTCAGCCTGTAACTATACAGTGCTACATATTTATATATATATATTACAATCTTCATCTGAAAAGTAACTAGATAAAGTAGCATCACAAGGAAATATGGAAGTACTTTTAGCACTTTGTGTTGCATTTTAATGTATGAAAGGTTCTCAATCAATAAAGTTTATTTGAGTACAAGTGTCAAAAAATTGTCGTTAAATACAGTACAGTGTAAATGTACTTAATTTTCCATCATTGCCTATGTCTATAAGCAAAAACACAAAAAAATATTTTAGAAAACCCTTAAATCCACAAACCCTCGCCATGTTTCTCACATGCATACGCACAGGCGTACGCACACACACACACCGAGGTCAGTGGTGCTGCGGTGTTCTGGGTGGTCCTGAGGATCCTGAGGCCTCAGGCCGAGCAGGGGACTAAATTACAGAGCATGACCCACCACAGTGACACCCAACCTGGGATTAACACCCAGGCTGAGTCCCAGGCCTCTGGTCGCCTCAGGCTGTGGGAGCTGACCTTGACAGGTTTGGAGGTGACCTCAGACACACACAAACACATATTTATGCACACACACACACACACACACACACACACACACACACACACACACACACACACACACACACACACACACACACACACACATACATTCGCTGGTTGAGCCCAGGCCCACCCAGAGCTGGAATAATGAGGGGGTTTGCTCGGTCCATCTGGAAGGGGGAGTGAGGTTCTGGGTGGAGGCTCGACTGGATCAGATTGAAAAACTTGCATCCAGAAATATCCAGATTGTGTCTACAAAAACATCTGAGAGGGATCAACGTTCACACCTGCAGCAGGAGTCACATCACTTCCTGCCAGAGACAAGATTGGTGTTTCAGAATAAAAGCACCTGTAGCTTTAAGGCTGCTTTGTTTTTTTTTTCATTATCAAAGTCCTTTTTTTAACCTTATAACATCGATGCTTTTTTTGCAACAAAAATTAATTAGTTTTATTTCACAGAAAAAACGTTTTCATGATGAACAACTGATTTACAGTTAATTAAAAATAGCTATTCTATGTTATATGCAGCTGTATATTTTACTTCTATGTAAAGGTTTTGCAGTGCAGTGCATAATAGAAAGGCAAGTTTTTTTTAATGACAGTAAAGAATATCTTATCAAAACATGTGATTGGCTGGTAAGTTCAAAATCCAGCAGCCTTATTGGCTGCTGATCAGCCTCCTCATGTCAGACTGACACTTTCTGAAAGTGATGCACAGCATGTCTGTTTGCAGGAAATTAATCTTTCCTACATGTGGTCTTCCTTGCTTTTTTACGCTTCAGGCTGATGCAACAAATGATGAAATGTTGAATTAGTTGTAGGATTTCTGAAATCTCCCAAAGGCTTCATCACATTTCATGACTTTTCTTATCTGGAAAACACCGCTGAACGTTCCTAACTATCATAAAATTTGATTGTCAATAAACTAAAGTGATCATATTTCTTTCAGTTAGTGATTTATAACATTGCGTATGATTCCTTTAGAAGTCAAACGATATAAACTAGTTCCATTCAGAGTTTTACGTCAGTGGAGACGTTTTATTTCACTGAAACTTCTGTAATCTGTAATCAAACTTCAGCTGCAAACATCTGGGAACATCTGGACGTGACGTCACATCGCCTGCACGAGGAGGTCAGACCAGGTGAAGAGGAGAGGATGTAGGTCGCTCACACACACACACACACACACACACACACACACACACACACACACACACACACACACACACACACACACACACACACACACACACACACACACACACACACACACACACACACACACACACACACACACACACACGCACGCACACACACACCTCATAAAGAGAGCCTAAAACAGCTGTTTGGAAGTGTGCTCGGGGTCAGAGTTCAAACAGATACACTGACACCACACACTCTCTTAAATCAGTTAAGGCTGAAGAGCACACACACACACACACACACACACACACATACACACCCACACAGCTCCATCCCGACACGAACACACTCGAACAACCTCCCAGAGAGACATTTTGCGTGCACACACACGACACACACAGTTAGCGAGTGTGTATTAATAGCATGTGATGTGACTTAACCCAAGGGCCTATTTCACCAGAACAGCTGCAAGTGCGGCCGACTCAAAAGCCAAAACATACACGTATATGAACTCAGTTGGCACATTGCAGAGTTCAACGGTTCAAGAAAACATACGGACACGCCTGCCTTTCTCTTTTTTTTTATTCTAATAAGTCAACTGCTCAAGAGAATTTTCTCTAACACAATGAGATGATTTAATCAAACACACTTTAACGTTCAGGATATCAAAGATAGTAATGGTCAGAGAATCTGAGTCTGCTGGAGAAAAGTAAGCTCAATATGAGTCTTCAACATGGAAAAACTGTAGAATCAGGACACTTGACGATGACTTTCCACTAGTGAAAACTCAGAGATAAAATATTTAAATCAGTGAACCAATGTAAAAAACACCTGCAGCTCAAAGATCAGAATAGATCACAAGACACTCATTTTAGTCGAGAATGAATAGGCAAGCTTTTCTGTTACATTTTGATTTAATTTTATTTTACTTAATTTTCTTCAACATGTCTTTAAGGTCTCCAATAGGGAACATTAAGACTTCCTCCAGCCAAACATACGTAATGAAATATTTAAAAGAGCAAAAGTCTGAAACTTAAAACCTATAAAAGGTTTATTCAAAGGTAAAATACATGCTGGTTATCCTTTTGTCGATCTACCGATCAATTAATTGACTAATCATTGCAGCTCTACACTATATACCTAATATTTAAAAATAAATCAATTATGTTTCTTTACACCTGGCTTTTTTAAGGGATTCATTTAATGTGTTTGTCCTGTATTTCATCCATCCATCCATCCATTGTCTATCCCGCTTATTCCCTTTCGGGGTCGCAGGGGTCTGCTGGAGCCTATCCCAGCGCGTTAAGACGAGAGGCAGGGATACACCCCAGATGGTCGCCAGCCAATCGTGGGGCACACACACCATTCACACACCATTCACTCTCACACTCACACCTATGGGCAATTTAGAGTTTACCAATTAACCTGAGCATGTTTTTTGTATTGTGGGAGGAAACCGGAGTACCCGGTGAAAACCCACGCAGACACGGGGAGAACATGCAAACTCCACACAGAAAGGCCCCAGACCCAGGCCCAAGGCGGTCTTGAACCTGCGACCTTCTTGCTGTGAGGCAACAGTGCTACCCACCGCACCACCGTGTCGCCCTCCTGTATTTCAAAAAACATGAAATTGTGAAACAAATACAAAATGTTCTATTTAGGGTAAAACATAAGTTTAGTATTTTGAATATAGATTAATACATAGGAAAAGACATATGTTATGAAACATTTATCATTAACAAGCAAACAAATAGACAAGATTTCATGTCATTTTAAAGCTATAAATTGATTGATATAAAAAAAAAAAAAAAAAAAAAGAAATGAGTCCACTATATTTCTAAGCATTGAGGATGTAAGTGCCTATAAGTGTGCAGGATTTCTTCTAGCATAGGATTTGTGTACAAGGGTAAAATTGTTTTTTTTTTCCTGAAATGCACACCGAATCTTTTAGTCAAACACTTTATATCCAGTTGTAATTACTCTGCTTGAAACACAAATCAAACGAGATGAAACTCAGAAACTGCATCAGCTGACACAGGAGGAGAAGATAAAGCCTGTCCTGGCTGATCAGAAATACATCCTCAGGTTATTTTCAGATCTCTTTTCTCTATATATGTGCTTTATGTTGCCAAAGTGTACGCGGTCTGTGGTGTGGTGTGTGTGAGCGTGTGTGTGTGTGTATGAGTGAGTGTGTGTGTGTGTGTGTGTGGGACAGTGTTTAGTCTGAAGCCATATTTAGTCTCTCTGGTTCTAAGAGGAGGCCTATAATCACACAGAACCTTTCTCTCTACTCATTACACACACACATACACACACACACGCACGCACGCACACCCACACACCCACACACACACACACACAATGGCCTGTCATTAACAGTTCACACTAACCTCCCAAGCTGCACACACGTGCATACACATACAGTGCAAAACCCGCAGGTTGTTTGCTATATATATATATATATATATATATATACATTTTTTTTCATGCATTTGCATGTATAAGATGAATGTATGAGAGCTGTGACAGACAGATGTGAGTCCACCTCTGTCCATTAGGACGATTTACACTGCAGTACAGAACTTGCTGTTGTGATGGCCAGTAGTACACTGCAGAAGCCAAAAGACATGACGTATATTTATGGTCGAGAGAGAAATGGTAGACACTTGAATCTGATGTGTTTCCACAGACTAATTGGTAGGCGGCGAACTGAGTGAAACGTGTAATTGGCATCAGTTTTAAATACCGAAGTGTGGTCGTGAGCTGTCACATGTTAAACATACTCAACCAAAACAACAAACAACTCAACAGCATAATCATGAAACAAACATTATCATCATCATTTCATTGTGTTGCAGCTGCAGCCTGACACTGAGTCTCCACTGTAAAACCAGGGTGTTGGGATTTTACCAAAACACAAAATTTCATTTTTTTGAGATCTGAGAGTTGTGCCTCCAGCGGAGATGGAACAGGATCCTTCACAGTCTGCCAGGGTGCCTTTGAATTCACTAATAATGTCTTGAGAAGAAAGTGTCAGTCACAGGACTAAAAATAACATCAAATTAAATGTAATTTTCCAAATCTGGTTAGAAAACCACAGCACAATGACAAACATGAAGCTCTGTCTGAACACGTTTTCATTACTGTCAGTGCTTCGGTAGAAAAAACTATGACCGGATAGGACAGTGAGAATGTCTGGTTATGGCTTTGTGAATGTGTGTGTGCGTGTGTGTGTGTAAATCGAGCATTGTCTGTTTGCGGTCAGAGACCAAAACAAGGCAGTCTAATCTTGGCAGACAAAACACAGAGATCCTGACTACAAATTAGCACCACACACAGAGACACACACACGCGCACACACACAAACGCACATCTCCGCAGCTGTGAAAGCAGTTCCAGTCTCTTTTCCACCTGTTTCTCGATTTCTCTTTTCCTCCACTAAATCTCCTTCCTTTCATCCCTGATAAAGATAATAAAGGGAATAAACTGCTCACTGCAGACATCCTACGACTTTGTTTCCTGAATAAAGAAGCTGCTGAAAAGAGAGAAAACTCTTCCTAGTTTTTCCCAGAATAGTATTAACACACACACACACACGCACACACACACAATCTGTGTACACGCACAAAACCTATGTACACAGACAGCACCCCTACAGTTCAACACTGAACCTCACACTTGATGCAGTCCAGACCAGAGAGACCTAGGAAGCCAACACACACATACGCAGAGTCACACACGCACACACAGAGCCAGGTCTGAGGGGATGGTTTTGGTTGTGGTCCCAGTGAAAACGACACTAATTTGTAGCTAAGGAGCTTTGGCAAGCCAAGTCAAAATTATATAAACTTGCAACTATAAAAGCTAATTAAAAGCTAACAAATGCTAATGCAAAGTAAATGGGACGGAGGCTAATGCTATCAGAAGGCTAACACATTGATAACAGCCTAATAGTCAGTCAGGTGGTGTTGTGCTGTTACCTTTACATGCATGAACACACAACACACACACAAACACACACACACACTTTGATAATCACAACATGCACCCACAAATACACACACAGAAATAAACAAGAAAAAAACACCCCAGAAAAAAAATGCACTAAATTAGCCCACAAACCCACCCTTGGCAGCCGTGTGTGTGTATGTGAGTTGCCCCCACCACACTTGTTTGCATTTCCTTCAATGGTCTCCTTTGAAGGATGGAAGAGACCAAGAGAGAGGGAAGCAAGTGACTGAGAGAGAGAGAGAAATCAGGAGAACTCTGGGAATTCACTGCAATAAAATAAATGTTCTTGGCTTGGCGTCACAAGGCCACAACCCCCCCTCCCTTTTATTTATATATATATATATATATATATCACTCTCACCCTGATTACAAATATGTGTAGTCTTACACATGCACACACATGTACACATACAGGCGATGTTGACTTTGGAGAAAGTGAAATTCTGCAGTCGATCAGACATGTCACACACATAGACAGGATGGGCGGGACAAACAAAACCTTCAAGTGTTTATGTGTGAATAATTTCAAAAGTGGTGTCAGTTTCTATTAAATAGATATTTTTCCAGTTGCATCATTTATTTAGAAATAATTCATCGAGGGGACGACGTCATGTTTTTCACAAGTTGGATCCCCTGCCGGCACCTCTACAGCGCAGTGTATTGATCTTCTAATCTGACTCTCTACAAGTCAAACAATTCTTTTAAAGATGAGGTGAAGGCTGTTCGAGGAGCTTCGTGTTAAACACTTATATGGCACCTAAAATATTTTCAGAAACACCCAGCCAGGAAGTGTTCTTATAAATCTTTGCATTATAGAAGTGATCAGTGGTGTGTTAAGCGGTGTGCTATACTGCGATACTTACAATTCATTTGAATCCTATGATGACTTGTTAACAAAAGAATGTCTCTCATAATGTTCAAAAATATGTAAAAGATCTGTAGACAAGACAGAGCTTCATGTCTCTTTATATGTATGTATTTTATAACAGATAAGTGTGCTGGATTTTGCATTTTTGTGTCACACAGCAAATAAAAAGGACTCACACATAACTGAATGTTTTTTGCTTTTAAAGCTGTTTCATATCAAATGATATATCTGGTCAGACCGGAGACATAAACACACACACAAACATCAATCAATAGCCCGTGGCCCAAATCCATTAGACACAGATCTGTTTATATTGTTCCAGTTTATTATAGGTCCACAGACGTCCAACTTCTCCCATTGTGAGCATGTTTTCCATACATGGAGACCACATGACATGCTCCATATGCAGCTATATTTAAAGCTAATTAAATAATGGAATGACATGCGCACCCATGCACACAGGAATCATTGTTGCGAACCTTAATGAACAGGAACTTATTCATCAAAAATATGATGCATGAGTTCAATTTTCGACATCATGTGGCCACTGTGTGTGTGTGTGTGTGTATATATGCTGTAAGTGTAATTTTATTATTAATACTATACCTGACCTTGCCATGCATTAATGTTTACTCCGGTGTATCCAATTTTCCAGTTCCAATCATCCAATCTTTTTCTTATGTTTCATTTATTTCATTTATTCATATCACATTCTACCTTTTTAGCTAATAGCTTTATGACTTTAGAATGTTTAAAATCTTTAATTGAGTCAAAATCATTTACCTCTAAAGGGACAGTTCTCCCAAAATTCAAAAACACATGTTTTTCTTCTTACCTGTAGAGCTGTTTATTCATCTAGATGGTTTTGCTGTAAGTTTCAGAGTTTGGAGGCAGAAATATAATCCTTAACCTCACTGAACTACATTCACCAACTATCTAAATGTGTAGAAAGAAGCGTAAAGAAAAAAGTGTGCAAAAAAATTGTATCAAAGAAATAGCGTAGAAGTGAGCATGTAAAAGGAAGTGTGGCGAAAGAAGCATCAAAATTATAAAAAGTATAAAAAAAAAGTGTGAATCTACCACGTCAGTCAAAAGGAAGTAGTTCCTGAAAAAACTGCTCATAACAATGTCTGTGTTTTCAATAAGTGGGTCTTGATTCCTGTGAAGTAACAATGCTGGTACTTTAAAGTGTTTGAATGCTTAAAGTTACACATAAATAAGGTAGGCACTTGTGTAGTTTATATTACACCTCTTAATTTTCTTCCATCTAAATTAATCTGAAGAAAATAGGGTATCGGTATAATATGTATCTTACATCCAAGCTAGTGTAGACACAGATACTTCAAGGAACCTTGTAGATGTATATCTTGTGAGATCCATCGATGTGTGGAATCTGCGTAAAAATGGCCAAAAGGGTCAGAAGGCCTGAAGCCCGGATCAGAGGTTCAAGCCCTATGCTGTACAGTTTAGAAAGTCTCAAGGCAACTGACCATCAAAAACAGGATCTCAAGGTCAGTTGGCTTGACCAAAAAGATTGGACCAGGTGTATAGGCAACTGAAATGTCTCGAGGCCTGGATTTAGGAGCAGTCAAGATGTTTGGGATGAATAGAGACAGGGATAATATTGGCACAGAGGATTCACCGTTTTTAGACATTATCCTGTAACAAAGATAATTTTATATGCAAAGAAGACGTGTCGATTGTTGTCTTCTTTCATCAACACATCAAAAACAAGCTCCCACCCAGCTCCACAATAAATAAATCAAGTTGGCCGAAGTAGAGGCATAGCAAAACGGTGACACGACTGTGACTCTGTCCGTTATTTATACCGTCCAATTTCACCTGGCTTCAGAACCGTTTCGCTCAAATTTGCAGCCTTGTAGTTGGTTTTTTATTGTGGCCGTGTCGCGTTCCCACAACAAAGAAACCGCTGCAGAGTTCGTTTGGGACCGGAGCGAGACCACTTCCTCGAAGAGTCCCGGCGATAACTGTGTTTAGATCCAGCCTAACAAATCAAACCAGAGTCCGAAGCTTGCGCATTAAATCTCTGGTCACTGCCGCTGCCGCCCCTCCTAGCAAGCCAAGCAGAGAGAACACATGTGGACACTTTCAGTCATCGCCGCTCCGTGGTCGTTTTGACTCACAACATCGCTGGAAACGCTCCGGTTTACAGTATGCGGTCGCTGCGGCCGACAGCATGAAACTCCACACGTCGTCCTCGGAGCTGCGATGTTGATTTCATTTACTCTACGGGCAAACAAAAGCTTCCCACGACCAGAGCAGAATGTAAACAGCACCCTGCTGCGGTTTTGTATGTTACTGTTCAGTCAAACGTCTCTGCCAGAGAAACGTCCCCGGGAGGTTTGAATCCGCGACGCCGGGTCATCGCCGACCTTTGGCTCCGAGCAGCGGGAACTGGGAAACAGGTGTTTTCGGTCACGGCGACGACCCGGGTGGTTTGGCCGGTCACTGTCCGCTATCAAAGGAGAGCGAAACCAGCGCTGCATTGTTGGCACTGGACTATCAGTTTAATTAAAGCTGCAGGGGAAAACGGCTCCAGACTCTAATCTCTGCTGCTCTAATCTCCTCCGCCCAGCGTGACAGATTCCAACATGGATGCCTTATTGAATCTCTGCTTGGTGCCCTGCAGCAGGACACAATGAGGAGCGACAGGGTAAGCATGGTGGGAAACTTTTTCCTTAATTTATTCACACTGGTCCAAACTTCAGCGAAAACACTTTGAATATTTTAGCAGATAAAGAGATTAACAGCAGGATGTCTGCCGACGACGTCATCGGAACGTTAAAGGTTTTATGACGCAAATTTTGGAGACTTGAATCGTACATTTTCTGAAATATATTTCATGATTTTACTGTTTATTTTATCTTTGAGCCACTATACAGATAAAATGTATGATTATTTTTCAAGGATGACATTATGTGTTTGGTTATAAAAATGACTGAAAATATTGAAACACATACTTTTCTCATTTTATCTGAATTGAATCACATAAACTGTGTTATACAGGAAATTGTGAAGCAAAACTTCTCCAGGCCTGGAAATTGCTCTTTACAAACATCATTATTTTTTTTACATTTTTCATGAACATATGAATATAAAGGTCCAATGAAATTAAAAATATATTGTAATAATTTATTCCTGTGTTTCTGATCATTTGTTGGAATTTGCCAAATATATGTACATTTTTTTTTTTTTTTTACATCAAAATCAGTTTTTTCTCTTCTCGTAAACAGTGTAAATGTTTGATGACTCGTGTGGTTGCATCTGAAATCACAGACTCGGCTCCACACACTGAACAGTTGTACTATTGTTTAACATACTTTTGTACAAATAAACAGTAGTTTGTATTTTTTTGGACGCAGCTAGCCGGAATTATCACGTCACTGCTGAAACGTATCCATGGTAACCTGCGCTGACCTAAAGTCTGAAGTAATTAAAAAAAAAAAACTATGGTCACATAAGTTATTAAGAAAATCTCACATACTGTTTAACTAAACAACATATTTGTATCGTGAAGCAGATTGCATTTAGCCAAACACTAAAGCTCTGCCCACTTTTTGTGCTCCAATCAAATCTGGGGTTTTGATATAAATCCATCTTGTAACTGTTCAAACCTCAAATCATTTGTTTCACTGGGAAACACGCCACAAATGACTAACTTTACTTTACTCTCTTCTTTTCATGTTGTTTCCTGTTTCAGTTTCATTCATTATAAATTCATCTTGTGATTCTTTCTGGCACTGATCTCTCTTTATATTCTTCTCGTATGAATCTTTTTACTCACTCTGTTCTGTTCTCTCTGGTGTAATGGAGAGGTTGAAATCCTCTGTCATTAGCAGCAGATAAATAGAAAGTACAGAAGAGGATAAAAGTCAGACGTGTTCTTTGATTCATTCAGCTGTGGGATCAGTGGACAAGAAGCAGCAGAGGAAGGAGATGATTTACGACTGTCTTCCTTCTCTCATCTTCCATCTCTTCTTGTTTCACCATCTTCTTCTATCAGTTTTGTTACTGCATCATAATCAAACGCTGGTGATAAATTGTGTTCTTTATTTTTTATCCGTTTGTCTTTCATCACTCTCTCCTTTTACATTTTACATGTCATCTGTCAGCTCTTTGTGATGTGTTTATGTTGTGATGTATTTATATTCACTTCATTCCCATTTCTCATTCCTTTTATTTCTACGCTCTTGTCTTGTCTTTGCTGCACTTCTCATCTGTCCGCCTTTTACCCCGTTTCTCTGCAGTTCGCCCTCTGTTCCCCTTCTCACTCCTCCCACTGCTGATCCACATCCATATGTTAATAATAAAGTATCCTTCAGCTCCACCACATCTATGAGGAAATCCTCTGGCAGGTCGTGTCTGCCTGATAAAGAACAGCACAGATGCTTCATCCTCGCTCTACTCTTCCTCCCTCTTTATTTTTTTTTCCTTTAACATTTTAAACAAATTTAATTCGGGTTAGAAACCTCCAGCCTCCCTCTACTGGAAGCGTGCGTTATCCTGCATCGAAACCACTGCAGCATTTATCAGCCCGAACCCGATTCAAATCAAAGATAAATAAAATGAAACTCAACCTGACCGAGCCTGAAGGAATTAAGAGATATTAGAGCCAGACGCGACCCGGGCCCGTCTGGTCAGGGTGGGGCCGACTCTGGTTGGACGGGGAAACGAAGCTCTGTCATTGTGCATTAATCTGATCCTACTGATATCACAGGGCTTTACAACAAACATCTTAACTGAAAACAGAGTTCGTAATGACTAATGCTACCGGGAATTGAATTTAAATCCAATATGATGAAATAAAGCTGAAGAGATCAGCTGTTCTTTTTTTGTGTGTGTTCATGACTAATCAAAGATGCAGAGACTTAGATCAAATGCAAAATTAAACTAGAATGTTTCGTGATCATGTGACAATGTTACAGCATCGGTTGATTATTCCGATGCTTAAAGGTGCAGTTTGTAGTTTCTGGCAGCATCTAGTGGTGAAGTAGCATTTCGCAAATAGCTGAGTTTCCCAAATGGGGAGGAAAAAGTCCAAGTGTTTGGTTTAGATACTAACTAATCTAAAATTCAAAAAATCGTATTTGGATTCAACTAATTAAAATATATATGCACATGCATGTGCAGGAAGAGTTAGCTTTGCTAAGCAGATAGAAATACTGAAACCTACACACACACACACACACACACACCGAACATTGAGTGTCAGTCAGCTGAATGAAAGACAGCCATTCATTGATAAGACAGACAGTCACATAAACAGACTGTCTGAGGGAAAACAAACCAGACCACCGTTACCCTTCTGTGCTCCATTCAGCCTCGAGAGGGGTCTCAATGTGTGCGTGTGTGTTTCTCAGTGTGTATGTGTGTGTGTGAGAGAGAGAGAGAGAGAGAGAGAGAGAGAGAGAGAGAGACAGAGACAGAGAGAGAGAGAGAGAGAGAGAGCGCTACGATGAGTGCAAATGTGTGTGTTCCTGGGGTGCAACATCTCTTGGGGGGAGTCAGAAAGTGACTGAGAGAGAGCGAGAGGAAGTGTCTCGGCTCCTGTTGGTCCTTTAATCTGATACACAAACACACAGGGCAGCTAAGAGCCTGCCATTCACACCAGGCCAACACTCACACACACACACACACACACACACACACACACACACACACACACACACACACACACACATATACGCGTTAACGTGCAAACAACATGCAAAATGTGTTAACTGAGACGAGTGCACATGCAGATAAAAGCTGCATTTAAACACTAACACACACACGCAGCAAAACTAAAAGTCTTTAAATATCAAACTCAACAAAATATATAAAAATACTTTTTTTTAACTAACCCAGGCCATGAGAGATGACATTCAGCTTCAGGCCCAGGAAGGAGGTGACTGATTTGTATTGATAAAAATTCTTTATCAAGCCTCCCTCAGGATCTTTATCGATACCACTATTGATATTTTTCTATTATTTAGTGGAATGACAAACTATTTTCTCAACCAAACATTTGTATTTATTCAAGTTTCTTGCCAAAAACTAAATTTTTTAATTTTAATGTTACATTTGTTAACATTTAACTGTAATCTTTATTTTACTGAGCAGACCTAGCACACATCATATTTGAAACATACATCACCTTGTTTAACTGGTGAAAAAGTTATATTTCTGCTAAATTCATCACAATACAAACACTGAATTTATATTGTTACCAAATTTTAACTCCTGAGAGGTTTAGATGTTTATCATTATTACATTTTACGTTTATCTGATGCAGAGTTGCCATTATTGTTGAATATCCTCCTTTACAAGAAAAATGTATTTATTTCATAAACTGCTTTTCTCTTCCTTGTGATCTTTTGACACTTTACATGTTCAGCATCCTCACAATAAAAGTAACCGACCAATGAGAAATAAAGCAAACAAGCCTTCAACTTGTTGGTTTACATCTGGTGATTTAATCTTATTCAAAAACTTTATTAGAAGTTCATCATTATCATCGCTGGAGGAAACTGACTGAATGTTTTGCTGCTTGTTCATTAGTGGAGAATCCTGCTGTAACCAGTTTTATGCCGTTCAGGTCCAACAGATTTAATATGAGGTAATTATTTTATTTTACTTCTGGGGTCGAAAGGCAGATATGTGCCAATATGTCTGGACACAACAGAGGAACCAGGCAGATCCACTAAAGCCCTCTCACACATAATGTATAAAACACTAAAACACACAGTATGTGGACACAGTCACTGATGTCCACATAATCTGCATGCCAACCTGCACACACACACGCATACATGCACGGACACACACACACACACACACACACAGCATCACAAATGTGCACAAAATCTACTGAAATATGAGCACACATTAATACATAGATGGGAAAACACAGAAATGGCCAAACAAAACATGAGTGCATATATATATATATATATATATATATATATATATATATATATATATATATATATATATATACACACATGCTAGAAACTTGCACTTCCTTTCACACACACACACACACACACACACTTACATATACACATAGAGGGAATGAGAGGCCCGGCTGTTAATGGCGGTGGTCCTGTGCTCCACACTGGGATCTGTGTTTAGCCATGTTTAGGGCTCCATTTGGGGCCAGATAAATCAAGTTGCTGTCTACCAGAAGCCTCCATTAGGGGCCCGGCGCGGCCCCTGGACGGCCTGTCAGTCACCCCGTCAGTCAGCGAGCCGCCCTATTCCAGCGTTTGAACTTGTAATTACAGGGCGACCCGGCCCGGCTCGGCCCGGCCCGGTTCCCGAGCCCCTCCGCCGCCTCCCAGATGGCAGCGCTCGCTTCACTAGCCCGGTGCTAATGCTAATACTAACAAATGACGGACGTTTCACCTCTGGAGGAAACAGCGCCGGGGAAAATATTTATGGAAACTGAAAAGCCTCCCTCCTCTTTTTTTCTGGCCCCTTTGGCCTCTTCTCATCCATTTCCACAAACTGCTTTTAGGGCTTTTAGTTTTTGTCGCTTTGAGTGACAGTCCCGTCTTTTCCCTTCATGTGAAGGGTTAGCGACTTAGTTAGCGCCAGGCTAACCTCTGGCTGTCACAGATTAATCAAACAGCAGTTAAAGGGGTCGCAGTGACTGATGTCTCTTTAAGGAGGGACGGGGGACAGGAGATAGAATCCACACACACACACACACACACACACACACACACACACACACACACACACACACACACACACACACACACACACACACACACACACACACACACACACACACACACACACACACACACACACACACACACACACACACACACAGAGCTGGAAACAACCTCTGACCGCTGAACTAACGAGGAAACTCCATCCACGGCTGGTTTGTCTTTTTAAACAGCCACTTTGATGCGTAACAAACTATCATTCATGGGTCTCACTTTATCCTGAAAGTCATCAATCATGCTCCGGCCAGTAAAACGGTTCAAGCACCGGGTGTATTTTGGAATCTGTCCACAGCAGTCGGCAGATGAAAAAAGTTTTCTGCAGTTACACACAGACACAGACACGCACACACACAAACAGAAACTATGAGGGTCCATTCGTTTCAAAATGCGTGCCCAACTATCACTGAGTGTGTCACAATGTGTGCTTAGACCCCTGCACAGAAAGGCAGACTTGAAATGTAAGGTCATTTCCTATTGACTTATATTATAATGAGGTCCCATTCACAGGACACACTGGGTCTACACGTGTTAAGTTAATGAAACCATTTTTTTCTCACATCCACATGCATGCTGAAATGATGTACACTCGCTACAATACACAAAACAAGAGAAAACAACAGTTGTAGCTTCAACTCAACAGCTTCTCAAGCTGTATAGTGTGAAATACAAATTGTGTATAACAATGCATGTATGACAAAATCTGACAAAAAATAATCATGGATGCACACACCCGTTAATTTGATATGAATGGAACCTTAAATATATATATATATATATATATATATATATATATATATATATATATATATATATATATATATACATACATACATACATACATATATAAAGTCAGCCGTGCCTCACTAGCTCTCAGGAATCCATGAATAAAATATAGGCTCATAAAGGCAGCAAGAACAATGGAAATATTATCCTCCACTGCATTAAATGCACAGCCAACCACAGAGTTCTTGCAGGGAGCTCTCCGCCCTTATCTCTGACGGCTCGTCTGCGATGGCCGGCCACCGCGGATGGAGACACACACCACTAACGAGGTGGAAATCCCCCCCCCGGCACCCGAGATTGATGTAGAAAATTTAGCCGGCAGACATTCCTTCGGGCAGAAATGAAAGAGGTGCCTGGTTCGCCAGCATTCCTGATTGGCCACACATTCCTCTGCCGCTCTAACAACAGGGTGATTTGCTGGTGTGGAGCCGCAGCTTCGAGGAGGTAAACAGACCTTCAGGCTTCACCTGGACAAGATCTCTGACCAAGAAGTGTCAGGAAAGTCACAAAAAGTCCCAGAGGAAGGCAAAAACTTCATATTAATGTCCCTGTAAGAAGAGTTAATATGGTATACGTTTTTACAAGATGCTTATTACTTTTACTAGTGCATTAATAGGACTATATATGTGTTGTTACTAGCACTGTAAGTAAACATAAAACATTTATAAGAATGTATAAGAAAAATGTAACTGTTAATAAAAGTAATGATAATAACAAAAAAAATATTAGACTTATCCAATAGCAAAATATTTTAACACTATAAATAATGTTTTAATTCTAATAAAGTAACAAAACAGAAAGAGAGAGAGACTGTTAATGAATAAACAAATCAACAAAATAGTTCATTAAAGGTCTAATAATAAGTGTAATAAGTTGGATAAACTCCAATAAATTTTGAAGCTTCTATTAATTAACATTTTATAGGTGTCTAATAATCTAAAAATAACTGTGTTTACAACGTTTGTACAGTCTGAGAACACATTATTAATGTTAATAAGCATTTGTTATCCCTTATACATTAATTAAGCAAAGCTTATTACAAGGAGCTTCATATGAAGTGTTAACTATTAACAATCAATAAATTAACTGTTATACTATTATCAAAACATCAATTTTGATAATCAATTTTTTTAGTTTTAGTTGTGGGGTTATTTTTATCTGGTTCCAGTTTCTTGTGTCTGATTATCCACTGGTTTCTTTCGTCTTCTATAACAGGAAACTGAATATCTTTGGTTGTCGACTGTTGGCCGGGACGAAAAAAGACATGTGAGGTGGGATCTTGGGTTTTGGGAAACATTGATCGATATATATCTGACACTGAGAGCTTCTGATCACAATGGGAACATAAAAGTGAGCATGTTTCACACTGAGTGATTATTAAACTGTTTGTAAAGCGCCTCCTTGTCAACAGATCGAAATAAGCAAGAAACCAGAAAAACATAGAAGAGGAAAGGCTGGAATTAATTTGAATTAGAAAAATTCTAAATAAAACAGAAAACAAGAAGAGAAATGAAAAGAAAATAAGCTAGAAACAAGAGGGGGAAAGGAATAATTGGAAAGAGAAAATTAAAAAAGAGACTATCATCATAAGAATATCATTAATCAAATTAAAGCCTGTTTGGTTTTTATCAAGCTTCTTTTATAAGTGACGATGTGATATTTTTTTGTGATATTTCTCATCCTGTTTCTGAACAAAGTGCTGATCTGGTTCTGACTCCAACACTGACATGAATTATTAATTTGACGCATTCATCACTCTTCAGACCATCGATAGTCTCCATTATGGCGGCTGTGTGTATACATTACAGTGTATAGAGTAACGGAAACTTCCCGCATACGAGCCACCGGATGGCGGGAAAAGAGAGAGAGAGAGAGAGAGGAGAGAGAAGGAGAAAGGAAGAGTGAGACAGAGAGAGAGAGAAAAAACAGAGAGAAAAGAGAGAGGGACAGAAAGAGTGGGGGAAGGTGATGACAGGAATTACAGCTAAAAACAACTTTTATAGAGTTACATATTTTACAGTGATGAAAGAAAAACTGCAGAAATAATGTAGAAACTTAAGGGAACTATATGTAATTCAGACCCATATTAAGCAACTGAACCCGTTAAATATGTTTGCTTCATCATTGCAAATGTTTACAGCCATTTTGGATACTTATTAATTCTGACTTTTATTGTTTAATTGAAATCAAATGAGTGTCAGAGTAAAGTCAGTGTTTGATTGCCATGAACTGGCTTTTTATTAAGTTATTTTTTATTTTTATTATATAACACATTTTGCATCTTGGTTGCTCTTTTTCCAGCAGATATCTGGATCTTGAGTTAACAGAGCAACAAGCTGAGCTAATGTTAGCGTTAGCTCGGCTAGCGGTTTGTTTAACAGATTGTTAATGTGAAACTGTTTTATTCAGAGTTTGTACCTTTAATCAGCAAGTCTGTTTGTTCTGGAGGAGAAGACATCTGCAGATAATCCATCTGGATCTTAAACTAATAGGGAAGCAAGCTGAGCTAATTTTAACGGCAACTCGGAGCGATGCCACATCCGGACGTCCGCCGCGCGCCAAATAGCATCAGTGAAACACAGATTTCTAAGGTGAAACTACTTCATTCATGTTTTTACTGGTTTAAATCAGCAGTTCTTTTTGTTTTGGAGAAAGAGAGAATGAGGACAATTAACATCTGGATCTGAGGTTATTAGAGGAGCTGAGCTAAAGACAGCAGCATCCCCCATGATGCCACACTACGCCGCAACATCATTGACTTGACTTTTGTTGTTCCTTAGTTACTCCTCCTAGTGGCAAAGAATTACAATGTATTTAACAGAATAATTTGCGGAATTTGTGGTACGGACACGACAGAACCGAGTGACAGCTGCAACAAACGCATCATTTGAGCCGCTGAATTAGAACGAACCAAACAAACCACATGTGTGAAAAGGCCCTCAATCAGCCTGAAGCCAGAGGCCTCTGACTCTGGCTGCCAGCCTCAGATTCGCGATGGAAATGGCAACCACTGTGTGAACAGCTGAATTTTGTAAAGTCCATTTAGTATTTAGCGTTTACACAAAAACTAACATATTACGATTCAACGGACGTGTTTTTGAACGTCCTCCTGATAGCCGCTGCTGGCGACAGTTGAGTCGAGTCGAGGTTAACGCTGTTTATTTGTATTAGAGTCACATTAGGGACTTCAACGCGCTCATTAATTCATGCTCATTAAGCTGCAACAATGTCTCTGAACTGTGGGAGTGAATGTGCGTTAAATTAATGTGCTGCTGGAGCGGCCTGTTGGACGTGGGGCGTGAGCGGCTCTGATCACATCAGCCAAACAGTGACGCAGTGACAGCTCCAGCAGCTAATGAAGCGGTGATGTCATACAGCCACGCTACGCTAACGAGAAGCTAATGGGGGTGGAACTGATGACCGTCGAGTCGGCCACTCGAGTAAACAGCAGGGGCAAGCAACCATCACGTTGTCTAACACACACACACACACACACACACACACACACACACACACACACACACACACACACACACACACACACACACACACACACACACACACACACACACACACACACTGACAGTAAACATAGTTCCACTCTCATATACGTAAATTTTGGGCGAGACAAAAGGTTAATCACTTTACACTGACCTCAACAATGGACTTCCTGCCCCAAGATGATTGGCTATGAGGTCACACCCAGTTATAGACACACACACACACACACACACACACACACACACACACACAGACAAACAGACACAGAATGTAACACAGAGGTACTGAGTGTATCTGATGTGTAGATACAAGTTTACCAGTAACAGTTTGTATCTGTGTAAGCTTTTGTTATTTCATGCCTATGTGTGTGTGTGTGTGTGTGTGTGTGTGTGTGTGTGTGTGTGTGTGTGTGTGTGTGTGTGTGTGTGTGTGTGTGAGCTCACAGCTAATCACCATATGAGAGGAAGTCCATAAATCAGCAGAATTCAACTCTCACACTGTAAATCTTCACTAACACGTCAACACTGTCTGTGTGTGTGTGAGTGTGCACGTGTGTATCAGATCTTTTAGGTTGCCGTGGTAACAGGGTGGTCTTTTTTTCCCTGTTGTATCACCCAGCTGCTCTTGGGCCACTAGAGTCCTCTACATGTTCAGGTTGACCATGGACTCCCAGTGTCAAACCCCATGTGATCATTGAACTAGTGGTGTAAATGCATAAGTGTGCAAGTGTGTGTGTGTGTGTGTGTGTGTTTGTGCACTGTGTGAGTGTCTGACCTGGCTGTAAGTGGCATCCAGCAGTGTGTCCAGGTTCTGCAGAGGTGCCGGGGTTTTGTCTTTGAATCGGGTCAGCAGGCGGCGCTGGATGGCTCTGAACTGGACCGCCCGCTCAGACAGGAGGTCCTGGTACTGCTGGGCACTGACCCGCAGCTACAACACACACACACAGATTCATATAAAGATTAGATATTTAACTCTTTACTGTTACTCACTTCATATCAGAGCAAAGTGGAACAAAGAGTATGTCTATTTTCAGTTTAAAGGGGCCATAAATCTCAGAGTTCAAGATTTCCCTTAAAGTCAGAGTTAAAGACTGACATGTGCTTCATTAAATTTCCTAAGGTCAGAGTTAAAGCCTGAAGTCTGCTGCTTAAAGTTTTCTTAAGGTCACAGTTAAAGATTGAAATTTGCTATTAAAAGTTTCCTTAAAGTCAGAGTTAAAGCATCAAGTATGACACTTACAGACACCTAGATGTCTTTAAGGTTTAAATGTAGGTTTATTTTTACTGCCATGGTTAATATTTTATATCTACATGTGTTCCATATCCAGATGTACATACTCAATAAAAAAAATCTGAAGGCAACAGCTAACACATCTGTTATTACTCCAACACTCACAAAACAGGACATTTTACAGCTACCTGCTGCATCACAAGAAAATGTTAAAAAATACATCTGGTCCAAATTATACAAGTAACTCAATCATATTGATTCTGCTGCATCAGGACACCCGAGTCACCCCAACATCTAACCTCTGGACCGCTGGAACCAACATCATCACTGATGACTTTCTGAATGTAAACCATCTCTAACACTCTCTCCTGCTGTAGTGCGCACACACACACACACACACACACACACACACACACACACACACACACACACACACACACACACACACACACACACTCTGCTGCTGCCCTGCAGGGACCGACTGCAGAGCTGTGAAACATCAGCTTATTTACTTTTGACTAATGTTACCATTAGGACAAATAAAGAGGTTCTTCTCTCGCTCTGGTGCTTGTTTTCTATTCCCTTTGTTGGGGAAATATTGTGTTTTAGCGGTGTGTGTGTGTACCTGGAAGTGGTGGTCCACAGACAGGAAATACTCCTGCAATGGGATTGGTCCAGTGAAGCTTTTCTTGAAGTCTTTGACGCCCAGTTTGGAGAAATGCAGGTCGAACCTCTGGACTAGCTCCTTCACCACCAACCACATGTCCTCAAAACTGTCGCTCTGAATACGGTAACGCTCTATCAAACAAACAAACAAACAGACGTCTCCAGTCAGACTTGGCTTCAGGAGGTTTATCATGGTTCTGATAGAAAGAAATAACACATAATCACAAAGTTCTAAGAGAGTGTTTCCACATTTGTGGAAATGTGTCATGAAGCATTAATAGTAACACAGTGTTTCTACAAGTCGCTCCAAGAGGTTTAAAAGGCATCAACAATTATTAAAAGTTCTTGATAGCCTTTTGTATGATACCAGTGTCACATTATAACACATATTAAAAATAAATTTTATTATAAGCGCTTTTCACAGCTCTAAAAGGCATTTTCTAAATATGCAGTAAAACAACAGATAAAGGCTACACACAGTATAAAAAATGGAAGAATGCAATTACAGAAATAATGCTATCCTGAACAGGTGATTCTGAATTTAAAAAAGAAACTTATTTATTATTTAAAAAGCCAAATACACAAGAGTTCTTGTAAATTAAAGCTATAATCTGTGTTTCAGCACCAGATAATTACTGTATTTCAGTGCCTCACTGGCACCCAGCTGCTGGAGCCAGAGACAGATTATACCCATGTTTAATCCTTCATAGATGTAAACTGGTGTCTTGTGAAAATATTCGGGTTATTTAGTGCTGCTGTCAGACTCACGGGAGGTCTTGGATGCCAGCACCGTAACCTTGGCTCCTGACAGGAACTGAAAAGCCAAACTATTCCCGTCCTTATCTTCCGATTTAGCCGAAAACTCTGCAGAAAGAGAGCGAGAGAGACAGAAAGACGGGGTGATGGGACAGATATGACGGCCTATCGTGATGCAGGGGAGGAGAACAACAACAAAGGTGAACGAGATACAGTCACACTGTTCACAAAGACACAAGAGAGGCACAAAAAACGCACAGCATCAGAATGAGCCGCGAGTGTGTTTAGACGTCAGAGCTGCTGATTATAGCTGATTATCAGATAACTGAGGAGCAGAATAAAGATTCCCAGGGCTAAAACGCACATACACACACACACACACACTCACAGAATCATAAATAAACATGAATAAACACACTCATATAAATACACACCCACGTACACAGATACAGTTGATTATGCATATAAATGTGTACACTATCCCTCTCAGAGCTTGCATTCCACTGGGTTTTCTTAAGATTTTTTAAGGTGTGTGCATGTGTGTGTGTGCGTGTGTATGTGTGTGTGTTACCCGGGAAGATGCTGTTGAGGTCAACCGGAGGCTGGTTGGTGTCCACGGTGATCTTAAACTTGGTGGTTTTGGTCGGAGAGGAAGGAACACACACCAACGCAAGAGGAAGACTGAACCTGAACTGAAGAACCCTGGGAACTCCTGAGGAGAAACGGACAGAGGAAATAAATGAGTTTTGATCTGATTTTTTGGGCAGCTGTGGCACAGAGGTTCGATTCCCAGGTCCTCTGAGTTCTATGTTTGCCCCGATGCCCCTGGTGCCATGCGGTGTGTGAATGTGTGTGAAAGGGTGAATTAACACTTGTACTGTAAAGTGCTTTGAGTAGTCGCAATGACTACTTTAGGAAAAAGCAGCAGAGAGTCTCTGCTGCTATGGTAGTAAGTAAAAGTAAAAGTAGAAACAGTATGTGTTCCTTCATTAAACTGTGAGTTTTTTTTTTGTATGATGTGAAGGTCTTACTAAAGCCACTTGACATTTTCTTCTTTAAAATGATCCAAATTGATTAAAAGATTATCAAAATAATTGCAGATTAATGTAATAGTGGGTAAATTACTGTTTGATTCATTGCTGCAGCTCTAACTCTAATTATCAATTAGTTCTCCATTATTCTTCACTTCACTTCAATATCTCCATCCTGCTGCGGATCCTCTCTTGAAAAACAATCTTACGCAACCTTCTAGCCCACTTCCTCTTTAAATGGCGCCCGTCTCCGCCAAACTCCCCTACCGCGAATGAATCGAGTCGACTTTTCGTCCTTTCCCTCCAAAATAGCAGCCAGGTTAACGTTTTCTAACACTGAAGATATTCAGATTATAGGAGTATCGACGAGAGACTCAACATCAACACCGGTGCAGGAGACGTGTTTGTCGAACATCCGAAAGGGAAGTTTTCATGGTGGGAAGAAGAAAAAAGGGAAAGTGAGTGTGGGGAGAGGAGGAGAGCTAAAGCCAACTACAACTATGTTCTGAGCTTAAGCAGTGCTGAGCTTGGCAGAAATCTACACTTAGCTAGAATAACAGAGCGAGGGAAGGGACGGATGGAGGAAAACAGTTGTTAAGGAGAGATGGAGCGAGGGAACCGGGGGGAGAGGAGGTGAGCTAACGACGGCGGAGGGAGAAAAGGCCGAGTCGGGAGGAAATAAAACAGCATGAGAGAGGCTGAGGGAGAAATCAGGAGGAACCACGGCGAGAGATGGTTCCAGGTTATTACAGATAGTAATAATTATCTAAGACTACTGTGAAACACTGTTTCATTACGGGCGGGCAATCATTACGTGATTAGGTGAATAATTCAATTTGGCTTAAATGAATGAATTGAAACGAAGTGAGAGAAGAAGCCAAAGAAAACAGAAAGAATATAGATGAGAGGAAGTGTGATTGTGCTTCGCTTTCTTTTCTCCATTAAGAGTTCAACAGAAAAACACAGAAGGTTAATGTAGATACATGAGGCTAAAATGGAGGAAATCAATAAACCTTATACATTATACCTTTTGGAAACTGGATCTCACCATCACTACTTAAAACAAGGATTCCCGATTTTGTAAATTGTGCTTATTCTATAAGTGAGATGGTCAGCCTATATGAATATTAGATATTAAACTTCATTCCTCCTGTTCATACTGATATTAGAATATAAAAGATACGTTTTTTAACAAATGTGCTATACTGTCAGCGATGGAGGAGAAAATCACTGATTCCACATTTAAAGACGTGAAGCTGATATGAGGCTCGAGTTGCCTCAACTACATCATATCGAGTGGAAATCATTTCAAATTTGTGTTATATAAAAATTATGATTAAAAAAATTAAATGACTTAAAAAATCTAAATTTGAGACAAACAATTAAGTATGTTGGATCAAATATGTTAAAGGCATAATTTCTATTATTTTATTCTATATATCCATAGTGAAATCAAAAAAACTTATTAACTTTAATTTTGAAGAGAGACTGAACACCTGTGGAGGCGACACCTCCGATGTAAATATAAATCAACAAGGAGTGTTTCATGTTCACTCAGGTTGTTTCACTTGTTCACAGCGTGATGAGTCAGGCTGAGTTTTAACTTTAAGACACAAAATATATCCTCTGGTGTTACTGAAGGGTGGAGGAGGAGGAGGATGATGAGATGAGGAGGAGGAGGAAATATCAGCAGACTAACAAAAGGTCAGAGGACAGAAAAAGTGACGAAGAGAAATGGAGGTCAAAGAGAAATGACAAGATACAAGAACAAGATGAGGAGAGGAGGAAAAAAAGATATAAAAAGGAGAATCTGGGGAAATGAAGGAGTGGAGGCTGTAAACGGCTGGAAAAGGCCACGAGAAACATTTTTCCATCTCAAATTCAGCGTTGCCGTTTGCTAGTCAACACGATGAGTGTGTGTGTGTGTGTGTGTGTGGTTATAAATGTGCTCAGGTTCCACCTCTGTACGTTCCCAGGCTGTCGACACCTGGTTACACCCTCCATGCAGAGACTTACCTGCACAAGTGTGTGTGTGTGTGTGTGAGAGCTACAGTTTCCCAAAGCAAATGTTTAAAAAGCAGAAGTTTAATCCAGTGCTGAGACTGTTCAGAACCTCCAAGTTCAACAAAAACTTTGACGTTGGTGTATAAACGTAACGAAAGTGAAACTTGCTCCCCGCTGAACTCACCTCAAAGCTGATATCAACCCACAAACCACATCACCTGTCCTGTTGATTTTGATCTAGTATTCCAGTCCTCTTCGGATTTCCAGGATTATATTGCTAACTGTTGCAAGAGCATTTTGTCCATTTTCATAGCAACTAGCAACATCCTGAAATTTATATTTTTGTAAGGTAATTGAGAAGGTGAAAACGTTTACTTTTAGAAAGTTTTGTTTTTAAAGGGTACAAGAATTGGCTAGAATTGTAGTCTAAAACATACAAAAATAACTATAACTCTTAACGGATTGTGAAGAAAGAATATCTTTAACAGTGGACCCAAGCTGAACCATTAATGTCACTTTATTAAGTTTTAATACAGCGATTAAAGCAAAAAAAAATAAATCCTGAGCCTGAATTTTTGGGGGTGGTAATCTGTGGTAATCTGTGGCATGGAATGACTGCAAATGAATAATTAACCATCACAAGACAATAATTATATATATAAAAAAATCATAGTGTGAGCTGATTTAATGCATTTTTGTAATTAGAACACACATTTACCATGAGATGAATAACTTTTACTGTCTGGTAATAGATACCCAGGATGATCATTAAAATGTCACAAGTTTGAAAGAAATCTGTGATATGCATCATGAGTTACTGGAACTGATGCACTGCCGAAATATTCCAGGTAACATGTGATATGGATCGGGTGTGAAAATGAGCACTTTTGGTAATTATTAAGCTCTACCGTTCACATTACCACGTCGGTGTTTTCACTCGGGTCCAAACAACACAGGGCAGACTACACAATGCTAATTAGTCTGTGGGAAACACTGCATGTGGAGGTTAAATGTTTTTTTTTATGTGTAGCCTATATATATATTTTTTTCCAATAGGGAGTCGTCATTTTTTTCCGCAGTTAAGATCTGCACACCGGGAAAACTTTATTCCCTTTGTTTTTGGAATTTTCAAATAATTAAGTGAGAAATCTGAAGGCCTCAAAGAGCCGGAGCCTTTCACCCTACTAGCTTGTCTTGTTTTAGCCGGAGCTTATCTGTTGGGAACACAGCGTCGTGTTTGATGCGGTAATGTCAGTTTGAACATAATTTCAGCGTTTTTCACACGACTGCTTAAACTGTGCTCCGTCTGTGACTCATCCGGTGTGTTCTGATCAGTGTGAACAGAGACAGGCTGCATGAAACGCTCACTGTTAAAATTTCCAGCCGGATGAAATGTCTCCTTTGTCTCCTAAAGTCATATCCTCATATCACGTCACCAACACAGGAGCTGAGTTCAAGAGCTGGATCCTGAATTTGTCATTGCAAAGCAAGGACTAATGAATAAATCTGACATCATTTGTCCGCGTCTAATGTCACAGTTTTAGTAAAGTTAAATGACGAAGACGACGACGAATAGATACAGTGGAAAGAAAAACAGGAGACAGAACTTTAGTTTAGAAATCAGGAACTGAGGCTGAAGCCAAATAGTGACTAAACACAATTACTCAGTTACGGTAAACTGAGGTTACTGTATTTTGTCTTACAGATTCTTCACTTCATTCCCTGCCTGACCTGAACTTTAGTCTGCCGTCATGTGCAGTTTCAAATGTTTAAGATTTAAAGTTTTGAAAGTGTAGATGTACCTGAGTGTGACCTCTGACCTCCCTCTGGGAGCTGCTGATGTGAAAAAGCTTTGTCTACCGTTCAAATCACTTAGAATCACAAGTGAACACCACTGCTGCTGCTTGTTAAAGTTGCTGTACCCCCACTGTACCAGTGTCTCACAGGACTCTGATTCCAATTATTTGGAATCTCTGTGTATATGTGTGTGTGTGTGTGTGTGTGTGTGTGTGTGTGTGTGTGTGTGTGTGTGTGTGTGTGTGTGTGTGTGTGTGTGTGTGTGTGTGTGTGTGTGTGTGTGTGTGTGTGTGTGTGTGTGTGTGTTAGAGACACAGAGAGGGGGAAGTAGAGAGAGACCACAGAGTTTATTTGAGTAGAGGACCACTGTACAGGATCAGGTTCTTACCACAGCTGCAGTGATGTCAGCGGTGTTTATGAGTGTGTACATTGCCAATATGTGTGTATCAGATGGTGTGTGTGTGTGTGTGTGTGTGTGTGTGTGTGTGTGAGACAGAGGAAAGGATAAAAAGACAGTCACAGTAAATCCCAGTCTTCAACAAATCATGTTCATATGCAGCTATTTTGTGTTATTTGAGGCCAGAAAATCACATACATCTATTATTATTAGAATGAGTTATTATATATTATGATTGAGTGTGCGGTTCCTGTTACAAATATTTGTGGTTTATATCCACTTTCATCTTACAGTTCCCAGCTCATCCTGCTGCATACATGCTGTGTGCAGAACGGCTTCTTTTCCCCAGCTGTTATCTATTTGTCACTGTACTTCCACACAGCCCTCGGATCAATGGTATTGATCAGCACTGATCACAAAGGTTTTTTTTGCATTTTCTTCTGAGGAAAACATTAATTTGAGCTGTAAACATTTTCCCAAATTGTGTTTGCATGATGCTAAAATTGCTGCATATGAACATTATTTGCAGTTGTGGCAGAAAGAATGTGAGAGAGTGTGTGTGTGTGTGCGTGTGTGTGTATTTCTGCAGGGCATCTAAGCCCACTATACATTACAGGACATCCTATTCTGTATCAAAGCACACAAACTCAGACGGACTAAAACAAATACTGGCTGACGACTAGGAACACTGCTGCTGCTGGAATATGTGTGTGTGTGTGTGTGTTTGTGTGTGTGTGTGTGTGTGTGTGTGTATGTACTAAAATATGTGAATCAATGTGTTTCTGCATTTTTGTATGCCTGCATGTGTGTGTATGCGAGTCAGATGATATTTCTGTGTAAACTGCAGAGAGTATAAAGGGATAAATGGGATATTTTCTTATTCCATACAGTGAGGAAGTAAGTATGTATGTGTGTTTGTGTGTGTGTGTGTGTGTGTGTGTGTGTGTGTGTGTGTGTGTGTGTGTGTGTGTGAGTGTGTGTAGACTCTTGCCAAGTATCACGTTACGGGAACATAAACAGTAGGCAGCAGTCTCTTCCTGTATATACAGAAGTGTATGTGTGTGTTGGAATGCAAATAGTGTAGTTTAAATTATGTGTGTGTAAGAGTATATTTGTGTGTATCTCACATGTAAAGTCCATGTAAAAAAAAAAGTGTGTGTGTGTGTGTGTGTTTCTATGAGCTCTACTCTATTCAGCACTACCAACCAAACACTCACCTTTGGGATTAAGCTCTGCAAGGAGGGAGGAAAGAAGAGATGAAGGTTAAAAATGAAAACTCAGAAACGCACCAGTAACAAAATAGCACTGGACAGACTGGGCTTTGCTATTCCAACAGGAGGGGATTCCCTGGGAAAACCTCCATCTACTTTCATAAGGATATACACAAAAAACTAAAAAAAAAACACCTCATTCGCCTTCCCACACACTTGGAAAGTACCGCAGTGGGGGAAACTGCCAACGCCGACCCTGAATGTGATAAGACGTCCAAATCCTAAATTAAATAGCTGCTTGTCAAGAGGTTAGTATGAAAATTAGTCTGACAGAAACCAGAGAAAAAGACATCTATCCTCGTAAAGTGATCAGCATCAGGAGTTTAAGGAGAATGAGAAGGAGAGCATGTACCTCAGCTGTGAAAACACCAAAACTATGTCTCACCTAAAGCTTTTGAGCTACAGGTTGATAAGCCAGGCAGAAAAACACAAAAACAGGCACACGGAAACTGTTCATGTTGGCAGAAAACAGAAATCTGTGTTCATCAGGTAAGACAGCCGTGAACATAAGCAAACTGTCCACCGTCGCTTAAATAACAGCTGCGTGAAAAACTGGGATATGGAAGTTGAAAGTGAACCAGAGGAGCTTGATTGACTTCATTAACTTAAAGCTGACAATACATAGATACATAGAGATGTTGATAATAATATTTGCAATGTAATAAGAATGTTATGTTTTTTAAACTGCTTCACAAACATTTTTATTTGTTAAAGCTACTTGAATTGAATTTAGAAAGACAGAGGGGAGGACGAACAGACTTTATAGACTGAGTATTTAACTAGTTTATTAACTAAACTAGTTAAATACTCACTCACATAGTCACATACCTGATAAATTCTCACAGTTTCACATTTCTGCTGAATCTAAAAGTCAGAGTTATGTGATATAAATGTAAATTTGTGGATTTTTAACGTGAAAGGTTGTGAAAGTGAGTTTTTTTTCTCCATGCTGCAGCAGTTTTTTTATCTTGTTAAATACGTCAGGCCCAAATTAAAATTTCCCTCAGACTCTAATCTCTGAAGAGTGTTAAAATAAAGTAGAATCTCGTCTGTCTGCAAACGGACAGATTCCAACATCATCTCCTCCTGCGCCTCTGACCTTTATGCTGCGGGCAGATTAAAGCCTGATGTGATTGGTCGATGGCGATTTTCTGCGGCCGAGAATATGAAGCAGATGGCAGGCTGCAGCCAATGAGAAGGCAGAGAGCTGCTGAGTCAGAAAGTTCACGTCTTATTAAACCTGATGAAAGTCACACTTCCTTACTGCTGTCTTCTCCTTCCTGGGATATTTCTTGCTGTTCTCTGAAGCTCTAGAAAGAACAGGTCGACAGGTTTGATCGGTCCTATATAGTTCTATTATAGTTGTGTATATATATATATATATATATATATACATATATCCCTGTTCACCTTTTGCAGTGAAAACAAAGATATTTTGAATTATTTAATCATTTATTTCATTAAAAATGCAACATGTGTCGAGCCATTTTAAAGAAGAAAATGTCCACATTGGACAAATTGGTTCCAGCCTCTCAAATCTGATTATTCTCCGTTTTTTTTTTCGTCTCTATATTAGTATACTGATGATCCATGTGTTGTGGACTGTTGGTCTGGACAAAAAAAGACATTTTCGGTTAAATGTTCAACTTTTAAAAATCAATCGAATCATTGGTTATTTTTTTTTAATAGTCTAATTGATAATATCAGAATAGTCATCAGTTACAACCCTTGCATGTACTTCAGGCTGAATGGGAAATAACTGATCCACCTCTAAAAATTATTAACAACTTAATGACTATTTAAACTACTAAAAGCATCAATGTGGAGCTCAATTTAAACGCAAAGGACAAATGGAAAAAGGCAAAAAGGCGCAGGCACGCGCACACACACGCATGCGCGCACACACACACACACACACACACACACACACACACACGCACACGCATACGCACACACGCATACGCACACGCACACGCGCACACACACACACACACACACACACACACACACACACACACACACACACACACACACACACACACACACACACAGTAGCGGCTCCTGGACGGCTGCCAGCCAGTGTTCAATCAGCCTTTCCTGTTCTAAAATCTCCTGTAACGGTGGAGAAATAAGAACGAGTGAAATTCTGGATCCGTAAGCTGCGGTAGAAAAAAAAATGGTGCGTTTAATGTTTCATGACTGCGAGTCTTTATTATATCAATAATAAAGGAGACGCTGAGAAGGTGTTCTCTTTTATAATTAACTACAGAACCACCAAAGTGCCATTACGACTTCTTTTTTTTGACTCTCAGAAACAAAATATCCCGGCTTTCAAAATATCCCTTTGTTGACTTTTCCTAGATCAGTTTTCTGTACAAACCGCTGTTGTTAGATTTTCTAAATTAACCAAGGAAATCAATCCCTGTTCGTTAGCAAATTACTGGAGGCTCTGCAGGCTGCAGCTGACCTGAGCTGTGACCCAGCCTCCTGTCTTCATGCCAAAAATTCTATAAGTGTTATCAGCTAATGTATAAAAGCTTTGTCTGAACAAGGCTACAGTGATGAGAATAAATTGAACTGTTGCAGAACTGAGGTTTATTGAATAATAGGGTTCCATATAACTAAGGTTCAACCTACAATGCATTTTTTTATCCAAAGACCATGAGTTTACTATTATAGAAGACTAAAGAAAGCAGAGAAATATTTAGATTTGAGAAGCTGAGAATTTGGACATATTCTTCACAAAACGACTCAAACTCATCAATCGATTATCAAAGTTGTTGGAATGTATGTATGTTTTTTTTCCATGTGCATTTAAAGTTTTATAACTTTTAATCTGATTTCTTTGTTTTTTTCTCTTATATTTTAACCTGTATACAATGGTTGTTAACTATAATATTAACATTTTAGGGTTCCATGTGTCACCCTACACATTATTATTATTTTTCTGATCTTTGTTGTTATCACTTTCTTGCTATCGTGAAAAAATACTATAAACTAAACTAAGTTTAGTTTAGTTTATAGTAAACTAACCTAAGTTAACTATTTGAGTCCAATACTGCATATTGTAGAATGACTGTATAAGAAACTGAGGGCCTTTAAGCTTTTAATGAAACTAATCTGAAAAGCAGACAGTTTCAGTGAGGACAAACCTCCCCCCAGGCTGCACATTCATCAAAATTTAATATGTGAATAATTAAGTTTAGAACATCTTAATGTGCATGATTTTGCCAGATTTTGTGTCAGGGCAATAGCTCATGAGAAAACAAAAGTGACTTATCTCATTATGTGAGGTGAATCAAAAGTGAATCACTTGTTCCTTGGTCAGCTGCCGACCTCTCCACCAACATCTGTAATGTTTCGGACAAACTCCGCAACCGACAAACAAAAAAGGAGTGACGGCGACAACAACGGCGTGTTCAGGGGAAAAAAGGATTTCAGGCCCTGGCGGTTTGACAGCGACCTAACGAAAAATGCGGCAGTCTCCCAGAGGCAACAACATATGGAGATGCCGGTCATCCTGGCAGCCTGTGTGAAACAGGACAAAACAACAGAAGCTGCCAACCACGGCTCCCTGGTTTCCACACGAACGGGCCTAGCAACCGGTGAATCATGGCTGGCCGTGTTTTATGGAAATTGTTTGCACTGTCGCAACTTATCTTTGACAGCTCGGATGAAAATGCCCATTGTGTGGGAGCTAACAATGTGCTGTAAATGCCAAGTTGACCACTTGATTGTGCTGAAGTGCGCTCGTGTTGAGCCCTTTGTCGGGGTGTGAGGAGAATCACAGAGGGGCACTAATGAAATTCTTTCTAGATTGTTACGACTCCAGCCACTGGTGGGTTTTCCTTTGAAGGGCTTAAGGAGTCAACGGTCTTCTTAAATGTCAAAGCCTTTGTAGGGTTTAGAGACGGGCACAGCAGCAGCCGCGGGGCAGGACGGGTGGTGCCGAGGCGTAACCATCACCCCTGGGTGGGAGCGGACACACACACACACAAAAAAAAGAGAGACGGAGGCAGAGCGATGCATTCCTCCCATACCAGGAGAGCATTTAGAGGATGAGAGGAGACGAGGCATTAATGGAGATTAGCGCTGCAGGGACACACGGCGACGAGGTGAAACACGCACATGCATCCACGAACACGCGTCCACCAACGCGCTCTCAGAAGGACAACTCAAGTACAGGTGGTTTGACCACCGCAGCTGATGAGATTGATGACTGACAGGTTTTCACCTAGTCATCTGTTACATTAATTACACGGTTAATGATAATCAATTAATCAATTCGAATAATTTTCACATACGCTGGTTCCAGCTTCTTAAATCTGATTATCTTTTTGGTTTCTTTAGTCTTCTATAATAGTAAAAAGACGATCTTTAGGTTGTGGACTGTTAAAGACATTTTATGTTGAATCTTCACATTTGGTGTTGGTTGGTAATTAATGTAATTGTTTGTATCTAATCAATTAGTCGACTAATTATTGCAGCTGTACCTAAAAAAAGTTTTCTTTTTTTTATTTTGTAAAAAATTAAGTCAGCAACCAATTGTGCAAGTTCTTATACGTTTTCTACACTCACAAATATGAGATACAGAATCAGGGGGAAAAAACATATTGGAGGATTATTAACAAATTTATTGGTAAATTCCTTCGTAAAATAGGTTTTTGGCCACTTACAAACAGACAAGATGTCTCACAGCCCTGTAATGTCTTTAAGACGCTCCCCTGTCCTCCACTCGGTAACTACTGAATTTATCAGTAAAAAATACACCGGTGCACAACCTCAGTCACACTTTAAACTCCACTATGGCCAAGACCAAAGAGCTGTCAAAGGACAAGAGAATCAAAATCGTAGACCTGCACCAAGCTGGGAAGAAATAATGCATATATATCCTAAATTCCTAAGTTGCATTTCATCGTCTCTGCAACTTTCGGTAACTCGCCTCCACCAACACAGCCTCTCATTCATTGTTTTCTGTCTGAACGCCCACTCGCACCGACGGAAAAAACATCCATCGGCTATAAGCTTGTGCCCACAGTCTAGATGTGGTGCAGCCAGACCAGCCTGACCTCAACCTCCTCTACCTCTTTGGTCCCTTCAGGCTTCTCTGATGGACTGAGATGTTGACTGGAGCCAGATTCCAGAATCCCAGAAGATCTCAGGCTGGTTTATCAACATATTCTGAGTCTGTCGAAACACATCAGCCGTGTTCTCCTCCTCCTTTCTAATCTCCACTTTACTTTCTTTCCCCAAAACCTCCTTTTTCTCAGTTTACGTCCTTACCTCCTAGCTCAAAGTGTACCTCAGCTCTGTTCTTTTTTTCCATCCTGTCGTGCTTCATCCTCCTCCAGCCATTAATAAACCTCTTCCAATTCTACTTTGAGTCTGACGCATCTCTTCCAAAACAGGAGATCCACCCCCTACATACTCTCCCCCAGCTGCTTGGCTTCCAAGCCCCATTGAAATACTCCAGACTAGTTATTTTTGGGTTATTTTTAGCATCACAATAAAGCTTAACAAAAAAGAAACACTTCCCAATATTTCCAGACATTTCACATTAAATGAGCTTCTGGGGAGGGGGAACTGTTCCACCAACACGGACCTGCCAAAGCAAATGCAATCCAAGGCAAACAATAGCGTGAAAACACACATTTTTTTCATAAGCTGTTTTCTGAACGACGTTGAAATCAGTATTTTGAGAAAAAAAAAAAAAAAAAAGGGAGGTCCGTGACATTTGAAATAAAGAGTGGTTTTGTTGGTTTGCAGGGGAAAATAATATCTTCCAGAAATATTGCAGGGCCTGGAAACAGATGCCTGGAAGGAGCAGGGGGATGAACTGGGCTCGTCTGGAAACGGCCCAGATGTCCTTACGTCAAAGTGAGCTCTCTGTTAGCAGCTGCTGCTCAGTGCTGCTTCACAACTAACTTCTTATTATAACTCACACTAATACTAAAACTGCTTTCACATTCTACATATTCACCAGCGCCGTCACTGCCTCTGGAAATACGTCACCGTCTGTAAATGATGCTTCGCTGCTGTTTAATGGTAAATTCATGAAAAAAAAACCCTACAAAGATAAAACTACAGGGCTCATACACATTCTTAACTATAGAATTTCAAGTCATTCAAGCAAATTTACATTCTCTACATCTGTGTATACATGAAACATTTTTATTCAGAATTTTATTTAGATATTTGCCTAATTTTTAAAAGTATTTTTGAGGTGCTATACAAATCAGATTTTTTTATAAATAAATTATTATTATTGCTGCTTAATAACATTACACATTTGGTCTATCAATGACTGAAAGTGTTGATACATAGACTTTTCTCAGTCTATTTGAAGCAGTTTTTTTTGTCAAGACTTTTCCAAAACCTTCTGGATACAGATTTTTCCAGGTTTTTCATGACTGTAGAAATTAAACCAGATAGCATCAGTCAACAGCCTCCTTATGGTGAATGTGTTTAAATATCACATCTCCTCCACACCACCTAGCCTCACCTGGACAAGAAAATGGCCCATGCTGAATGGTGACATTTCAATTCCCTTCAGGCTCAAGGATCTGAGAACAGCTGTTCTCCCTGCACACAGGTAACCGTCAAAGCACTTTTAAATGACCAGGAAAAGGTCGAGCTGCTGCTGTCAGGTCAACAACCTGCTTCAGAACACCAGTGGACAACGCCTGCCTTAACACCAACAGTTCCTCTTTGAGAAAGTGGAGTGCATCAAGTACCTCAGCGTGCACATCACAGAGACCTGACCTCTGACCTCTGACCCTAAAAGTCTGCTGCTGACTCAGTTCCTCGCTCGAGGAAATGTCAGGTTTCCTCTCAAATAGAGAAGAATTTCTCCTCACGCAGCACTGAGAGCTTATATAAAGTATTTTATTAAGCAATTAGGAAAAACAAGGAACTGACTGGATTAGATTTTACTGTGATTACATGGCAAATAAAGATTGATTGATTGATTGAGTCGATCAGCAGTTTCCTCACCACCATTTTCCACTGGTCGTGAATCAGCTGCAGAGCGTTTGTGGCTGCTGGCGAGCGGAGTGGATCATAGAATCATGCTAGAATCGGAAAACTGCAGATGGATAAATATAACCACGAACAAACAAAAGGTGCTTTTTTTTAACCTGTCCTACTCAGTTTGACCTGGCAGACTTACAGCGTATTCAGCGGAGCGCTGGGCTGCTTTCGATGGCTCGTCTGGTGTAAATACACACATCGACTACAGCGATCAGCTCACAGCTGATACATGTCTGGTTGTAAAATGAGAAGCAGACAACTCGACCTTCAGTTTTGTCTCCTGCTTGATGCCAGCTATGTCTCACACTGAGTCAGATGGCTGACCTGGCCTCAATAATCCCAATGTTGACTTCATTATTATCAATGCCTGAATGTTCCTGGCCGTTCACAAAGATGGCCGCTCGGCGCCCGGCTGCGTGATATAGGATAGCCGATGTGGTGACAGGTGTGGTGACCACTTTTAAACACTTAGACATAAAGAAGATCCAGCTGGGGTTGAAACATTATCAGTTTGATTGAATTTGTGGTTTTAAGAGTCAGCGTGCAGGCGTTTGCTCTTTGAGTCATTGCCGTTTTCCATGTGAGAATAATTGAGCTGCTTCAGTTTCTGGAGAATCAACACGGACTGAAAAAATATTCCAGTGGTCACAAGTGAGCAGTCAAATCAGGCAAAGCCAAAATGTGCTTCCAGATATTCCTCCGTGTCACTGCCTCCCAACAGGAAATGGACAGAACAAGCCAAGTGCAAAGACTTTACACCTTAGCACTGTTAAAAGCGGATTTAATGTTATTTGTATAAGCTACGTCAGTGCTGCTGAAAGAGTAAACTACACAAGTAACAAGCTTTTAGAAAAAGCAGCTATATAATTGTTGTCAGAGCAGTTAGAAGAATCCAATTAAACGCTGCCGCAGCGATGTTTTTCAAAGTGTATGTAATACTGCTGTGGCTCTATGCTGTACTTTTCTGTATCGATGCATATGTCAACACCGTTAGTGGAAAAGACAGATGGTGTTTCTAACATTTTCAGCAACTGAACAGTCAACACGGTTACGGCCAAACAAATTCAGAGCGAAATTTTGATTGATTTAGAAAGAAATTCTTTACTACCAGCGCGTCTGGAAAAAAATACATCTGTCAGAGTAATTATTCTGTTAAATAAAGGTTTTGATTGGAAATAAACTAGCACACGCTAGGAAACGAGCGTGAAAAGTGTCATGTTTTTTTTTTTTTACCTGTCGGCGAGCTGTAGGACACGGTGATGTCTCCGGTCAGGTCAGCGGGGGGGTAGCGGCCGTTGAGGAAAGCTGCGAACGCGACCACGGTGGAGGAACCAACACCTGCGGAGACAGAACAAACATCCCATCACAGTTAAGAGTCTTGATGTCAGTTCTGGACCAGAACATAAACTGAGGTTTCCACGATTTCAAGAAAAGCTCCACATTTTCATATTTTGGTCTGTGTATTTTAAGGAATCGTACATGTGCTTTCTAATGTAACTGTGTATTATTATCCTAAACAACACAGTCACAATCTAGAAAAGAAATATTGTTAAAATGAATACAAATCAGATGACAACAAAAAAGGTTCTCCAAACTGTGACCTCAACCTCTTACAACCAGGTCCTGTTGATACAAATTCTTCTTCTTCTGCTCTGCTTCTTAACTCTTTTACAGGCAAAGTATTGAGGACTCAGCCTTAGTGAAGCAGGTGATATTTAACCCATTGACCGTCACGGTCTGTTCAAATCCATCAAGTTATTAAATAATCATCTGCACTACGCGACAGGGTTTAAATTCACCGTCTCTACAGTGACACGTGGACTCACAGAAGTTTTGAACATTTATTAAAAAAAATGTCAGAGTCCTTCTCAATTAGGTTTCATCATGTTTTGGAAGAAAACTGAAGTTCTGGTTTCACATCTGCTCAGGCATTAATTGATGAATAAGGAAAGCCCAACACACACACACACACACACACACACACACACACACACACACACACACACACACACACACACACACACACACACACACACACACACACACACACACACACACACACACACACACACACACACACACACACACACACACACACACACAAAGAGTCAGCATTTCCGAGGTGTGGATAGGACAGGATACAAAAAACTAAATACTAACCAGACCCCTCAAATGTACACACACTCACAGCTCTGCTTACACTTAAAATCTAAAGGCGAGGTGAGGACAGAGGATTAACAACATTAACCAACTTTAGCATTCATCCAACACACACACACACACACACACACACACACACACACACACACACACACACACACACACACATATATATGCAGTCACCAAATTTATATGTGGCATGAGAAAGCGGCGATGACTTGTAGCTTCCCTCGAAATACCCCAAAACTAACACAGAGAGAGACGGAGGGAGAGAGACAGAGAGCAAACAAGCCGGAGAGAAAAAGCAGGGATCAAATACAGACGGAGAGGAAAGGATATATTACAGCTAATGGCTTCATGCAGTCGCACACACACATACACACACACTCAGGGCAGTGTGGTGGTGTAATGGGGCGTGATGTTCCCCAGCTCGGGCTGTTACAGGTGACTAAACCCAAAGTATGTGTGTGTGTGTGTGTGTGTGTGTGTGTGAGGGGGGGGTTGTCCTAATGGAAGAAGTGTATAAATGAGTAGACAGTGTGCGTGTGTGTGTGTGTGTGTGTTAGCGAGCCTCTGACTTTCTCAGTTTATTTGATAGAATAAGACGCTCGGAGCTGGAGGACAGGTGAAGATAGACGGTGCAGGAGGAGGCAGGACAGATGAGAGGAGGTGAAAGCAGAGAGGACGTCTCTTTCCCAACAGCCAGAGGAGGAGATAAACCCTAAAAAGCAAGAGAGCGACTTTCTCCACACTCTGTCAAGACGAACTGACAGCTCTTCCTCCCCTGTCTTCACCATCCATCCCTTCCTCCTTTCTTTTCTATTATTGTCCTCACACTCCCTTCAATCCATCAGCCAGTATTAGCTGTATAACACAAAATAAGCAGATTTTCCTAGCGTGCTTGTTTGCTGAGGGTTGGATAAGAAGATTAAAACCACTCCCACATCTGTATGGTTCATATGAGCCTGAATAAAGACCGTTAATATGTCTACAAACATGTCTAAACCGAACTTTGTTTCTCTGAGTAATTTCAGCCTCCTCGCGTCTCCGCTGACGCCTGAAAACCTCAAAGTGACTCAAACTGCTTCTTTAACTGTCTGCTAACAATTTGTGACCAGAACCGACTGGTGACAGAAAGTCTCTTTTTCTCTTCCTCCCAACTAACAGAAAAAAAGAAATGACTATCCTTCTGTATAATATTAACACATAAGATGTATCACTTACAGCTAAGAAAGTCCCTGAATTTACACATTGAAAAAAACACATTTAGGAGATTATTATTCCCCTTTTTCAAGTAATCATTAATTCAATAACTTTTAGTAAAGTCTTCCTTCATTTTTCTGCCATCTGTTTTTCTTATCAGTGGTGATTTGATATCACAGTGATTCTATATATACAGGTAATTCATATTTTTTGCCAATAACATTCCAAGACTTTTAAGCAAATTGTGTGACCTTAGATTCTCTAAAACATCTTAACGTGAACTTTTTAAATAATTATACTTTTTCCATATATAACATTAAAACTTTGTTGTATAAAATGTTGAAAATATATATTGCCGTTTACCAAAGCGTCATCCTAAACCTGAAGACATTAATTTTACTAAAGAAAGAACCACAAAATATTCTTTCTCAAGGCAAGTGAAGCAGTTTTCCTGGCATCGTGTGAATACGAGTAATGTGACTAATCTGCCTGAACGTTTAAATTTCAAACATAGATTTTTCTCTGAACCACAGACTGATTTTTCAGCCATTTGTGAAGCAAATTTTCCAAAACTTTCTGAGTTTATATATATTTCCAAAACTTTTCCAAGCCTGGAAATTCTAATTTTCAAATTTTTGGTTTTTCAAAATAGTAGAAACCTTGGTATCCATCTTGTTAGTACTGTTTCTGATTGCTTGATTAGACATGGACGTCTAAGGGACTGATTAACATTTGAGAAATCAGCTTTTCCTTTTTTCCCAGACCAGACCTGCTTAGATTTTATTTGTTCTGAAGTAAATGAAACAACAATGTGCTTCGCTTTTTAATGAGTCCCCTTTTAGCCACTCTCACCCTGCCTTCCTCTTTTCCTCCTTCTCTCTCTCCCTCCTTGTCATTCCACTTTTCAGCAGAAGGCTTTTAACCCCTGAGCCCTAGAGGTCAGACTGGTCAGACTGGTTTAAGTGCTTTAAGTGTTCCCAGGCCCATTAACACCAACAAACAACAGCCGAGGAGACACAGAGTTAATCCCTCCTCCTCCTGTCTTTCTCTCTCTCTCTCGATCCATCTTCCTCCTCAGCTCGTGGTGCTGTATTCTGGTGTCGGGGCAGGTCGGGGGGGCCGCTGTGAATTCCAGGTAATGTGTCGGGCGATGTGACCTGCGGGTCCGACCCGGTGAGACTGTTCCGGCTGGTCCCAGTGTTCCCAGGCACATTAACCATTAACACCACTGCCAAACAAAACAAACGCGCAAGGAAAACACAATCCCACACTTTACACCTCTCCCCCTTCACCTCTTTTTTTGCTCTCTTTTTTTTTATACCTGTCACCTATTTTGCTTCTTTAAGTCCTTCCGAAGAGAAGAAGGAACTCTTCTTCTTCTTAACCTCAGTCTCTGCTTCCCTTACATTGACTCTCTTCTCTCCTGAATGAGGCGAGTCCGCCGGCGCTCACAAATTCTGGGTCGTTTAAACACAGAAATGACTTGTTAATGTGCTTTATGGGCTGTTTTCACGGAGGTGCAAAGACAACAAGTCATTTAAAGGACAAGTTCACACTTTTTCAAGTCACGCTTGAATGATAACTGATGTGTTTCTGATGAATTAAAGCATAAATAAAATGTTGGATTTTGAATGAAAATGTGGTGTTAGGGCAATGGTCTGACAGAGTCTTAGGTGTGTGTGTGTGTGTGTGTTAAATGCGTGCATGTATAGTGCAGTGCGGTAGCTATCCTCAGGGTTCACATTATAGTACCTGACAGCTCAGGTTAAACTGACTACTGACTGTTTAGAAGGGGTCAAGAGGTCAAGAGGGGTGGAGATGGAGATCTATACCACACAAGGTGATGGGAAAGGGACATTTGTGTGTGTGTGTGTGTGTCATTGATCCTTCTTGCTGTGTGCAAATAATATAATAAGCAAAACATCTTTAAAGAGAAAAATGAAAGGAGAGTTTATCTAGACATTCCCAGCCTGCTTTGGTTTAACCTGCATACCTTACATGGACACACACACACACACCTTAACTTGTCCAGAGGCAGTCTCTGGAATCTGAGGTGACCATCAGCGGGTGTTAGACATTGAACTTTGACCCCTTCAGGGCAGGAACGAGGTCGTATCGCTGCGTTGGGTCGAAACACAACTAACCTGATCTGAACCACCAGTCAACAGCAAGCATGCAGGGATAAAATGTCTGACACACCGAGTTTCTTTTCACACAAGCATTGGTTTCTTTGCTGGACCTGAATGTTTTGGTTACCGTTCCGAATACAAAGTATAATTATCATGATGGTTTGGCCACACAAAGCAACGTGTGTCAAACAATGTGGAAAATAGAGCATCAACTAGTTCACACATATGCTGAAAATCCGTTCGGTGGTAAAGGCAAATAGAAACATGGCTCCAAAATCCAGCACATGTGTGCTGATTTATTTGACAGGTTTAACCACTTAACACGCACACACGAAATACAAAGCAAGGTACTAATATGGAAAAGAAACTGTGCTTAATCAAAGGATGAATCTGAAGGATTGAAGCTACAGAGAGAACTGTTTCAATGATAAATACCTGATAAACTACAGTGAGGTTGTAAATTAATTAGGTCTGTTCTCATATCAGTATCAATACTACACCAGTTCTACTTAAATATAGAAGTCATACTTCCAATTCAAAAGAAAAAAGCCAATCTCTCGCTGCTTCAATGCTGTTTTACCTAAAGCAGCAACAAGATATTTTTCCTAAATAAAGTCAGAGTTTTAGGTCATCAAAGTTGTGATTTAGATCAGGAAACGTCTGATCAAAGACTGAGGTTGCGTTCTCACAGGATCAGGTGACCAGGCGCCTTCCCGCAGGCCTGAGGGGGCTGAGCCGTGGGCGTGTTTATTTATGCTAAAGGTTGCGGTGACGACCAGAAAAAATAAATTTCATTTCTCACAATCCTCATTCACTCTGGAGCTCTCTCTCTCTTGTCTTTCTTTGTCTCTTGCTTGTCTTTCTTCTCTCTTCTGTCTTTCTCTCATTGCTTTCTCTAGTTTCTCTCTTTCTCTGGTCTCTTTTTGATTCGTCTTTCTCTAGTATCTCTTTTGTCTTTCTTTCATCTCTTTCTCTTCTGTCTCTTTCCTTGTCTCCCTTTTTCTATATCTTCGAGCCCTTTTTTTCTTTTCTCTTTCTATAGTCTCTCTCTAGTCTCTCTTTCTCTCATTCTTCATGGCAGGTTTGCAATATTCTGATCAATCTGATTTATGTGTCATTTATTTTCCATGGGAGCATAAAGTCCAGTTGCGATTTTGCAAAAGCCGACTGTCTGAAGTCAACCTTCCGTTTTCCTGCATTTCCTGATCCTGCATGAATCCAGTTCGTGAATCGAACCAAGCAATTTAATACACACACACACACACACACACACACATGCAAGTTATTGATTCAGTTGTATATGACGGACTTACTAAACCGCAAAAATATGTGTGTGTGTATTAACAGCACTTTAAGATTTCACAAAGAAGATAATAAACCAACTCCATGCAAGATAATTTAATCCATGCATGGAATATGCATTGTGAGAGTGAAATGTATGTGTGAGAGAGGAGGAGTCTGTGCTGCACACACAGAAAGAAAGAAAAAAAAAGAAAGAAAAAAAGGAAGAAAGAAAGAAAGAAAGGATAGGAAGTAATAGAGAGGAAAGGGACAGGAAGACAGCATGTGGAGGAAGAGAGAAAGAAGGAAGCAGGTAGAGGGGAAAGAGGGAGGAGGGGAAGAAATAAAGACATTTGAGGGACAAGCAGAGGAAGGAAGAGATGTAAGGGCAGGAGAGTGAGAGAAGGTAAGAGGGAGAGAACAAAGGAGGCAGTGTGCGGCGAACAGGGAATAGAGTCGCCATCTGAGACGAATAAAAACTGGAATAACAATAAAAGTCAGAAGGCGTTACCTCCCCTCCTCCTCACACACACCCGACACTAAACAGCACATACACACACAAACACTCGAATCAACACTTTTATTGTCCACTGTTTTCTATGAGGCACTTTGTTAAAAAAAAAAACCTGCAGAAAACTTGAAATAAAACATGGAAATAAATTTGAGTTGACACACACACACACACACACACACACACACACCAGCTGCAGCAGGAAGACAAAAACAAATACTGCTATGAGGAAGATGACGTGTTTAAGAGTGATAGTGGAGTGTATTTGTGTGTGTGTGTGTGTGTGCGTGCAGCATTTGTGCAAGTGTGTGTGAGGAAGGAAGACGAAGAGCAGAGATTTTGGTTCTGAGAGATGAAGTTATGATGGAAAACAGGCGGAGGACGTGTCAAACTAGCAGTGTTGTTCTGATAAGCAGCAGGTGTCTCATGCACTGCAAAAAATAAAACCTTAACAAGTAAAAAATCTTGAATTTGGTACAATTAGTCCAATATTATATATATATATATATATATATATATATATATATATATATATATATATATATATATATATATATATATATATATATCTTTTAATAAGCAGATACATTATTAATATTTCAAGCTTGTTTTTCTTGATTTATAAAAATCTGAGAAAAAAATGCACCAAAAAATATGAAAAAAAAAACATTATGAAATAAAAAGAAAGAAAACTATTAGATAAAACTGAAGCATATGGTAAGTCACAAAGATGCGGTATAAAGACAAAAAATGAAGTAAAAAGCCAAATCATGAGATAAAAATGGAAAAAGGGAGTACAGTCAGAAGGGTGGAAGTGAGAGAAAAAGACAATTATGAATCTGTCTTCAGAACCATGGACAGCACCATGGACTCATCAATACACAGAGGTGGACTCGCTGTGGACCAGACACTGACGAGCAGCTTCACACAATGTAACAACACGTCCATGTGACCGAGACATCGACAGCCGTGATTGGTCCATTCAGCCTGTGCCTCAGCAGCAGCGAGTCACACTGACAGTCGGGTTCAGAGGAGAAGGAAGAGGAGGCACCTGCACTGGGACTCTCTACCCCTCTGCCTCCACCAGGTAACAGCTCTACACACAACAGATATAATTCAAGTCCTATTTTTTTAATCTGTTCATCTGGCATATTGGTAAATAGCCCTCCTGAGACCAGTGGAAAATGCTTAATTTTGAGTTTTTTTTAAGCTTGACAAGTCCCTCCTCTTATCCTTCTCCCTTTATATCCTTTATTGTTCCCACTTCCTTCTTCCTCATCTTCCTTCTTTACTTCTATCCTTTTCCCTTCTTCTCCACCGCTACCTTTTTGTCCTCTATGGACAAAAAGAAAATCTCAACAGCCTGGCCACCATCTGCTCTGAGCAAGTTTCCAGCATTCATCAACTCCTGTGCACTCTGTTAATTTATTTTTTCCTACTTTTTCCACAACTGTAACGGATGTTCAGAGGGTAAATCTGACCACTAAGGGTCCGGCCGCTGCAGAGCCGAGCCAAGCCGTCCTGGGTCAAAAATGGGCCGGTAAGGGGGGGTCACATAGTCGGTAGGTGAGAGAAAAAAGAAAGAAGAAAGTATGTGTGTGCGTGTGGAAGCTCTCGTGTTTCACAGAGCAGAGCCGTTGATTGACTCCTACGAGCCACCGCCAGATTTCTGTGTGCAGGAAGACAAAGAGCGTGACATAAACACACACACACACACACACTCCTTCACAATGGGTGTGCGTCTATATTTATGCACCCACATTAGATAGACACGTGCACGTGTTTATGCGTATGTGTCCATGGATATGTATGTGTAAGTATTTATATGACTCGGGTGTGTGTGTACGCGAGAGGCTTCTGAATGTGACCCGCGTGACCGCTACCTAAACCTGTGTAAACACGGCGTCTCTTCAGCGGTGTAAACGTGACGGTGACGTGCCATGAGTCACTGCCCTCTGATCTTCTTTATAAACAGTGAAACATTCGGAGCCGCTGCCAAGAAGGGGGGAAAAAAAACTCACCGCCCCGCCGGATGAATCCAGAAGCTTTTTTTTTTTTTTTCTCCCCCCAGATTTTTGGCGTCTTCTTCAATGAAGTTCCTTTTGATTGTGTTTGAGTTTTTGTTGGCCCGGTTCTGGTTGACATGGAAGCTATCACTGCTCATGCAAAGCGCTTCCCAGGCCAAACTCTTCTGCTTACAATTTATGTTCACTCACAAGGTGGGAAGGTGAGAACGAGTAACGATATAGTAACATACACATGGCACTTTATGTACATCAAAGGGGAATTTCATCGGTTTCCTAACTTTAAGTGTCTATCACAGTGATCTGAGCAGATATTTCTCATTTTGCTCAAGTGTTTTGCAACAACCTGCAGTTCACGTCACAGCCGACACGCTACAATGGAGTCATAGAAGTTTTTAGGTTCTATGAGCAATATTTCTCACAGATGTGCATCTCAAATTATTATCATGAGTGTATGAAGCTCAAAGAGTCTGGTGAGAGGTGTTGCAGTTTTAAACCAAAGTGAGCTGTGCATTGGTCTATAGTCACTGAGAAACAGGCTAGAGACGTTTGTTTATGAGTCCAAAATAAGTTTTGATGAGCTAATATTCATTAAAAAAAATAATAGATTATTTGTATGGTTCCTAAAATGGTGTCAAATATTGATCAGTGTTTCCTAAAGTTGAAGATTCACCGTCAAATGTGCAGAACAGTTCACAACCCAAAGATCATTAGTTTAGCAATTTTAGAAGACTTAAGAAACCAGAAAATAATCAAATTTGAGAAGAAGAAACCCTTCGTTCTTCGTTTCCCACTGCAGCTCGGCGTGTTTTTTTGGTGTGCATTATACAACATTTTAAGAAAAAATAACTGTAAGGCAATTCCTCCGTTTTAAATTCTGTCACTGTGAAGTAAAAAGCTGCTTTCTGCTAACTGCAGTATAACTTTTTTTTACATTTATTTCTGACCTGATAACTTCAGTCTGCTGACTGTGAGCACATGATCAGTTAGTATCACTAATTTATAAAGAGTAACGGAGGAAACTTGTTGCACATTTCAGTTTAAGCCTTTGAAAAGTACTCATTTGAATATGAGACTGTACGGTTGCATGTTTTAAACTCTTCTCATCTGGCTGGGAGTTTTATCAAGCACAGGCTCATAAGTTTCTCACATCTCCATATCTGTCAGTTCAGATATGACATATGTAAACTCATTAACTGGGTGTTTAGGGCAGCAAGTAATGACCAGAGCAGAAAGCAATGGAAAAACATTGAAAATATGATAGTTAAACTGTTAAAATATGCATTACAACATAATTTTCATATACATACATGTATTTATTACATTTATTCAATTATGTTTTCTCCATGTAAAAACCTCCTTAAGCTTTCCACTTAAGCTTGTGAAACCAGGGACTTCATAATGCATTCAGGTGCATCTTATAAACTTAAAATCTCTACTCAAATAGCCAAATAGGTTATTTAAGAGCAGAGATTCTATTTTTTTTTTTAATTTCCTCTGTTGAAATACACACATCTGTCATTACTTTCTTGTTCTTTCACCGCAGCATTTTTAATAATTGCATAGCAGAAGCAAAATCACAGATTCCAATCTTCAAAAAGTCCATAAAATAATCAAATCAAATTGTTAGCAGCAGTTATCATCATTGTCGCCCCGGTCAGCTACCAGAACGACTAAAGCCTGATTCTGTGGGAAGCTCGTTGTAAAACTGAAATAATAGTGTGTAAAACGTGCAGTTTGCCAGAATATAAAAATCAAATAAACATAATAGTAATTTGAATACGTGTGCAAGGATCTAACAGGAAAATGACAATGTCGTGCAGAAAGTGCATCGTGTTTGCATTAGTTATAGAGAGTTATAGAGGCGGCGTACAGCGAGACCGATGAGAATGCACTGTGGTAAAACGCATTATGTTTCAACACAGACACGTCGTGAATCACAGGGAGAGCAGTGGTCAGTTTGATTCAGGGTTCAGAATAAATGGATGGTGTTCCAACCGCCTGAGAATGCTGCTCACATCTTGAAATCATAAATTCACGATCCATACTGGTCCTTCTTTAAAAAAAAAAAAAAAAAAAAACTAAAACTCAGCAACTACTCCTCTGTGATGGATGATGGTTCCAGCAAATGTCGGAAAGGAAAAAAATGTCATTTTTCTGGTAGGAATCCAATTTCTGTGTCTCCGTACATCAAACAATTACTGCAGACACAACACACGTGGTCCAAGCGTGACCTGCAGCATTTAAACTAACTTATGGCCTCACAGTTCATTCTACTTATAAGTTATAATTGAGAAAATTTGATAGTGTTCTTTTTAATCATTTCATTTTAACGCTGTAAACAAATGCCATGTGCAATCAAGCTGTTCTCTCATTGGTCAGGAATCCTATGAAGGAGGCTTGTTTAGAACTAGTATCTTTCAAAAGACGAGGATTCAACCTAAAATGGCAACTCAAAGATCATTGTTTTACTATAATAGAAGACTAAAGAAACCAGAAAAAAATCTGATTTGAAAAGCTAGAACCATAGAGTTTGGACATTTACTTCTACTTTAAAATGACTCAAATTGATTAATCAATTATGAAAATGGTTGGAAGTAGTTCCCGCTATAATGTGAATACATCTTTTGTGAGGTGAAAATGGCCAAAAAAGTGAAATAGAAAGTAAGAATAAAGGTATAACACAGAAAATATATGTATATATGTATATAAAAGGAACCTAACAAAAAAAAATGATTATGGACAACATGGAGACAGCAAAAAGCTACTCAGGTACTTTACTTTTATAAACTGAGACGACAGGTCACAGAAACTACAATAATCAATCTACTAACGGTTGTTCCACGTCCAGACCGTAGAAAACAAACTGTAGTTTGATCTAACACAGTGTCTGTAGAGCAACAGGAAGAGCGAGGCACCAAAGCTGCCGGGGTTAGGAGTTTAGGTCCCGAAGGGGCCACAGATTTTAAAAATGTGTGTACTGTAAGGAGAAAAAAAAAGCCGCCCCGACTGGTTTACATTACACACCGTGTAAATTTACGCTCACATGTCTAAATGCACAGAAAACAGTGGAAAGAGTCAAACGGAGAGAACAGAGGACGTACAGTACGGACGTAGCTCGGAGCGAACGGCGACTTACAGGATGGTTGATGGTGTTTTAATGAGACGACAGCAGATATCGGTGTTCAGCATTTAGGGCTTGTGTGTACACAGTGTCTGGGTGATATGGATCAAAGTTAGAGACTTTCCATTTCAGCGTGACGACTGAACACACAGAATAAATACTGATAAGGACTGAACAACCAAACGCTCACACACACTCACTCAGAACTGTTTTGTGTGTGTGTGTGTGTGTGTGTGTGTGTGTGTGTGTGTGTCTGTGTGTGAGGAGGGGGGGATGCAGTGAAGGAGGAGGATGTCGTGTGACAGGGGAACAGAAGTGATTGATAACATCAGATCATGGAAGATATGTGAGCTATGCCCTATTAGCTGTAGTCAGTGTGAAGGGTTCGATCTTCACGCATGCACATGTGTGCCTCTGCTTTTCCACACATGTAAAAGCTCAAACGTTTCCTTTTTCCCCGACACCGACACGCTGCTGTGATTAAAGTTCGCAAAGCAGCCATATGCCGTGATGAACAATCAATCAGTTTGACCTGCTAAGCTGAATCAGACCCCTCCTGACACTCTTGTTATCAATTAAGGTCATTTTTCATAAAGTGGGTGAAAATGACCTTTTATTATATGTATCACAGATTCTTAAGTGAAAGGTTAGGAGGAAAAACTAAATATTCATTGCTTGACTATATAAATATTTACAGTAGAAGGGATAATCTGCACAGGGGAACGTAAAACAACTGAGGCACATATTTCAAAAGAAATATACAGACAAACACGCACACACACACACACACACACACACAAAGAAAAGCAGTTGTAAACTAACCCATGGGCTGAAGGACAAACTGGTCCTGAGTGACAGCGAGAGGCGGCTGAACGCTGACGGTCAGCTTAGAGGACTGCATAGCACAGCTGGCCTTCACCTTCACCTGCACGGTCAAACACACACAGTAAGTCAACATGTGTGAGCGGGACACAAACTGAAATAAACAAATAAATGAGACATGGTGTAAAAGTCAAGTCAAAATTTTGAGAATAAAGTCAATAAATTATTTTGAAAGGTTTGGTATGAATGTTGAGTCGCGTCTCATGAAACAGCCAGAAATGCTTTATGTGCAGTTTATCACAGCTGCTGTGAATGTGTTGAATGAAACTCACCCATCAAGTGTTTACAAGGATCTCATGAACATTTCATTGTGTGAGAGTGCAGTGCAATAATAATACAATTTAAAAAATCAAAATATAGACACCACTGTAAATTTTATAGTCTTATATTATAATATTGTTATTAATTATTATTACATTTGTAAGAAAAATTGATTGAGTGTATTGATCCTGAACACAGACAGCTGATAGGGTGTAAAACACACTGACAGGACATGACATGACAGGAAGCAACTTTATTTATATATATCAAATGGCAAAAATAAATAAAACTCTACCCCCTTGATTCTATGGGTTCCTGACACTGATGTTGAAATTTCGGTTTCAGTTTCAACATGAACCGTGTGAAGAACTCACCTGCACAGTGACCGATGGGACGGGCAGACCATCGATATCTTGGATCAGTGCTTGCTGTACACAAATAAAAAAAAAAAAAAACAGTTTTCACATGTGTTTGGGTTGGAGAAAACATGCGTTGTGAGCGTGTTGTTTTACCGATGGACTGTCCATGCTGGAGGAAACAGCGGCAGAAACAACCAGGTCGTCCTCAGCGTTCGTTTTAGGCAGAATGTCTTAAATGAAAAGAGGACTTTCTTCAAAATATCATCAATATTTCTACAAATACAGGTGATAAGATTAGCAAATAGCCCAAAACATCATATTAAGATGTAACCTGTCACATCTGGAAATTTTGAGACAAAATAGCGTTAATAATCTTCCGTGACAAAAACGCCACGATTTTCTGTTTTTTTTTTTATTTTTACCATTAAAATGTAGTTTTTCATCTTTTTAGGACATTTCTTAGACTGATGATGGATAGTTGCTGGTTGCTTCAGAAGTCTTCTGCTAATCTGATAGACCTAGTTCTATGTGCGGCTGGTACCCTGAGTCCTTGTGGCCTCTCTGATGAACTTCTGCAGCTTCTTCATCTCAGCGTCCACCTGCTCGTAGTCGGTCTCCCTGGCGTCCACCTTGGGCGTCGAGAAGAAGGACGGGTCCGTTCCCATGTACGAGCACAGAAGGTGACCATCCGAACTCAGGCTGACCATCACCCCCTTCAACTCCCTGGGGAGAGAAGAGGAGAGGAGAGCTGCTGTGAAATAATTTCAGTAAATCTGTCTCATGAAATGTGACACTGGAATGTTCACATTGGTCATTTGCTCGTAAAGAATATTTGCGTTTGATATTAGCTTTGCATCCGTAGTTTTCATTTTGCGGAGGGTGTAGTTTATTAATGGTTTGTGAAAGAGGAAAAAAACAGAGCAAGAGGAAATGGCGAGTGATGCAATAATGTGCTTTAACAGTGTGTTTGTGTGTGTATGTGTGTGCCTGTATGTGTGTTTTAACTGGTTGCAGATGTGTTGTAGTTCCAGTCCAGTGAGGTGGTAACACTCACACTCTCACACACACACTCTCACACACACGGGAGGTTCAGGTCAAGAGCAGCAGTCGGCTCCACACCTGCACAGGAGGGCGTCTGAGGGAGCATAAAACTTTTAGTTTAACTGCTGCGGAAACACACACACACATGCACAGAAACACACATTTAGACACACTCACATGCATGCACGCACACAACTCAGTCATACGGACACGTTACCAAATGCACCAAAAAACATGCATAAAAGTGACAGCTCTCACTTTCATAAATGCACACACAAATAAATACACACACACAAGTATGTGCATGGGCGGGCGCGCAGACACACACACACACTTCCGCTCACAGAAAATCAAGTTCCCACCACTTGTAGGAGAGAAACTGTTGATCATAAATATAAATGGACAAATAGAAGAGAGGAAACACAGCAGCTGCTGGTGGAGATGTAGCTGTAGTTAACACTACACACTGCCTCTAAAACAGCTGCTTCACCACAGCAACAAACAGGGGCCGAAACAACAAACTGAACACATTTACTAACACAGTCTGACCATAAGGAAAATCTGAATTATTATCATCTTCACTAACAAACCGGTGATGCTGTAGGTTTAAGTTAGACATGGAGTAAGGTTTGGACACATCAAGAAACAAGTAAGGAGTTTTCTGTGGAAATAAATAACAAGTGCTCCTAGCTAGTAGCAAATGCTACTTTATACATCATTTATCTGACAGCTGCTGTTACTTTTCTAATCAGTATTTTTTACAGTTTATAGACAATTGACCTTTGAAATTATAAAAAGAATATTCTACTTTCTTCTTTCTTTTATTTTATAGACATAGCAAATAATTGACTATGATGTGTGTGTGTGGCCTGCCAACACAACACACCCAACAAGTCGAAGTTATTACCAGGTTCTTTAAAACAACACAGCCTCAAACTAAACTTAACCGCTGCCGAGACACACACATACCAGCTGCAGCAGGAGGTCTCCACACACACACACACACACACACACACACACACACACACACACACACACACACACACACACACACACACACACACACCAGACCACATCGTTTTTCACCCGTGTTTGTGTTTTTGCGTTGTAATTGTAATTGAGGTTTGATTGAAGCTGTTTGGGGAAAAAAGACCAATGATTGGCTACAGCTGTCCCCTCCCTTCTCTGCTCTGATTGGCCAGATGGAAGACATTGCCGGGTCATTTCCTGTCAATAGTCCCACGCTGGATTTCACACGCTGATAAACACAACAAGTACCTGTTGCTATGTGTTTGTTTACCTGCTCTTAGTGCACATTTACAGTATGAATTTAGACTTTTTATTTTCACAACTCTAAAAGAATGAATGATATGGACGGGAAAAATCCCCAAATCTTGGAATTTATCAGTGTGGGAAAACAGTGTATTTGCTGCTGCGTCTCTCCTTCATTGTTAAACCTTTTTGTACACAGAAAAAAAAGAACCCTTAACGAGTGAATAAATTGAAAAAACAATGGGCAATTTGGAGTCTTAAACGTGACCTTCTTGCTGTGAGACAACAGCACTACCCACTGCTCCACTGTGTCCCACTAAATTAAAAACTATGCTATAAAAAAAGCCAAAAATATGAGATAAAAAGCCAATATGATATAAAATATATCTAAAATGGGAAATATTTCTACTGCGAAAATCGTGACCTCAGCTGTTGTCTTTTTGCGGCAGGGATTTACTCACGGGAAGTTGGCGACGTGAACAGCCACAGGCACAAACGGGAGCTGTGCCGCCCACTTCAAAGTCACGTCCTGGTAAACCAGCAGCATGTTGGTGTGGTTACCTAGCAACAGGTTGGTCGTGCCGTCGGTCACTACAAAAGAAGAGCAAGAAAACCTGATTTTGGTCAAAAAGAACGGAACCGGTTCTCGTCTTGTTAAATTCATTTTTTCCTAATTACATGTTTAGTTAATGTTCCCATGGAGACATACGTAAAATAACGGTGCAAGGCGAGGGTCAGACACACATTAGGGAAGACCACAGAATGACTGTGATGATAAATGTGGTCCTGGTGTCAAGTTCAAACATTTCTCTGACCTGCCGTATGTAAAGCAGAGAGCTTTTATAACCTCCAGTTGTTTAAAGCCACTTGTCAGTCTGGATTCAGCCTCAGTCGGACTGTCAAACACATATCAAAATGAATATGTGAAACAATAATTATCCCTCATTATTCTACTATTGCTTCATTTCTAAAAATTCCCTGAAATTACCCAGCTTCCCCCGGGACCATATCAAGCTCCCTGACTTGAGATTGAGTCTGAGGTGAAGGGATGACAGGTCTAACCGAGGCAGCGAGAGCCAAGCATTATTGTATTTTCACAAAAACCAAGTATTGAAGTCTGCCAAAGCTTCAGCTCCTCGATATGCCTGGCAGACGTCTGTTTTCAGGCCTCTTGCAATGAAAAAAAAAACTGACCTCAGTGAGACTTGAATAAATCAGCTTTATGTAAACATAGAACCAGTCAGATGGAGGTGTTCTACCTTAAGACAATTCACTCCATACTGGTGAACAGGCACAACTCTTTCCTAAAGGAAACCGCTGAAATTAGCCTTGGATTTGTATCCTGAACGTCTGCATTTGTTGATTTGTTAGATTATTATTCCTGTGTGAGGTTTCAGGTTTTATAGATGTTTAAAGTAACCACTACAACTAACGGCTATTTTAATAGACGATTAATCAGTTGAAATGATTCATCAAGTTGTTTGGTTTATACATTTTTTTTTGTCCAAACCAACAGTTCACAACCCAAAGATCATCTGTTAATATTACAAAAGACTAAAGAATCCAGGAAATTTAATCAATTAACTCCCCTCCCCCTTCGTTATTTCCTTAGTAATTAACAATAACATAGTTGATCCACGCTTTCAGGAACCTATCGGGAAACGAGTGGTGAACGTGGACAAACCGAGCAGGAAGAAGAGAAGCAGGATTCCTGCAGTGGGCGGCTCCGCCCAATGAGATGGCTGCGAGGAGAAAATTCATCTCTTCACGTCCCACATCTGGTCTGAATATAGATTTCTGTCATTTAGATCTTTCATTCTGAGACAAGCTCAGCTTTTACACCTGTATATATGAAGTTACATATACACTTTCTCCCGTGACTTATGGCCAGCAACATATAAATACTACTTATGTTTCACACACACGCACAAACGTCCAGTCGATCCCACCAATGCTGCAGTTACCACCAGGAGAGATCTGAGGTGACGGCCACACGCAAAACAAACATGCCTCGCTCATGCAGTTGGAGACTGGAGGTATCATAAAGTAGCGGCGGTCAGCAGGGTGGAACAGCGCAGGGGTCAAAATGACAGAGTGTGTGCTGGTGCCACATGAAAGCAGCAAATATACACCTTCTATCACAGCATCAGCATTATAATTACTGCCTAATTATAAAGGCAAAATCACCCTTCAAACACGTATCTCTGCTTCCTTCCCCAAACATGGCCTCCGTTCCTACGGTCATTTCCTCTTTTCCTCTTCTTCCTACATTCTTAAACATTTCCCCGTCATTCCCCACTGCTTTTCTAAGTTTTTCCTACTATCATCTTGTTGTCTCTTCAACTTTCAGCTTTTCCTCTTGTATTTTTTTTATATATGTTGTTATATCGTTGTAGCTGTATTGTTTCTGTTAGGGTTCCTTGTACTTACGAGGTATTAAATTTAATACTTAATATCCCTTTCTTATGGGTACTTACATTTCAATTACCCTCTAGTTTCCTGGGATGTTTCCACATACTTATTAGGTAATAGCCAAGTGTTTAATATCATTTTCTTATGGGTACTTTAAAAATACCTACATTTAAATCTCATCTTATTTTGGTTAAATCATGAATTGTTCAAGTCTCTATGACTCATTTAGAAAATTCTAAATCCCAAATTCTCCCACAGGTGTTCAACTGGCTTGAGATCTGGTGACTGGAGGCCGTAACATGTGATTCGCATCGTTTTCATTCCCCGACTATTCCCTGACCCCTTTTTCCATCTATTCTGGTTTTTCCTTTCATTTGTCACCCATCTGTCATGTTCTTCAGAGAAGGGGAATCATATGCTTTCATTTCAAATCAAGTAACTTTTGTTCTTGCCACGGTTGGAATGCAGGAGCTGAACTTCGGTTAGCGTGTTTCTGCTGAGCAGCTCATGCCAATAAAGTTATATGAGAAAGAAAGGAATAGAGGGACAAAGGGAGGTAGATGGAGGGAGGGCAGCGCTCCAGCAGAGGCAGCTGTGAGGCTGCGAGCCAGAGGGAAAGCGTTAGGAAATACTCTGGAGATCACTGTTGTCTGTCCTTCTCCACACTTGCCTTACGTGCAGGAGAAACTAGTAAATGGTTATTTGGCATCGCGGGAACGGAGGAACCCTCGCTTAATGGTGGGTGGCAGCTCTGACAGTCACAGTGTCACAACATGTCAACCTGCTAACAATAAACCGGAGACCAAACATGGACACAGAAGACTGCAGTTGTAGTCTTGGTTGAGGGATTTACAATCTTTCAGCCATGTGGGAATTTTTATGTGGTTTTGATTGTTGACAGGAATCATGTCCCAATAAAAGCTGCTTTTGTTGCGCTGGCACATCATGCATTGAAATTACAGCAGATAGTCCAAGAGTAATTTAAATAATATAAATAATGTCTGGAATAGGGGGCACTTTGAAAGCCGAGACGTTCTAATTCTAAAATTGAAAGCAGATATCAGAAGAAAGTGCTTGGCCATTCCTGCAATCCCTCCATCAGCCTTATTTTTTGCTTTGCTTCACATCCTTTTTTTTAATTTGTCTTTCCATCTGTCGGCTCTCCAGTGCATTTTAGATCAGGCGTAATAATCTCCATAGAAATGCTTCTGGAGGATAATGTGGCCGAGGTTGAACCAGACAGAAAACATTTTGTTGCTGTAAAGAACCTCCATAAAAATCCTTATTTATGGCTACATGCTCAAAAGACTACACACAGAACTCTTATTCTACTGATTTTTTATGCACCATATCTGGATAATCTGTGCTGCTCGTGGCTATAAGGAGCGGTTTCCAGTCAATAACTAAGACAGAGAAGTAATGCAGATCTTGATCCTCAGATTTTACTGACAGGTTGTGTGTGTGTGTGTGTGTGTGCCATCAATCTATCTTCTCATGTGCAAACGATATAAAAAGCAAAACATCTTGAAAGTAGAAAATCTGAAAGGTGAATTTATTAGACATTCCAGGCCTACACGCATGGTGTCTGCGTGTGTGTCGGTATCCGTGTCTTTCTGTATTTATGTGTTTAAAGATTTTTATATATCTCGTTTTGCATTTTTATATATAACAGTTCCTCTACTAATAAAGTTTAATTGATTGATATTTCTAACATCACTACATTAGTATAAAATTAAGCTTTAATCATAATCTTATTTTATCCCTCCACATACTGAACATTAGTCTCCCATGAATGAATAAAGTAAGAGCACTGCAGTTTTAGGTGAATAAAACATTTGGTGTTTACTGCTGGTGTGTGTTATTTATGGGTGTGACATCAGGGAGATTTGATCTGACTCCTGTGTCTGAGAATCAGTAGCCAGAGTTTCTTGCCTCAGATGTGAAGTTCTCAACTAGACAGCTGCACAATCATCGTGTTACATATAATCTCTCTCTGTCTGCCTCTCCAGCTCTGCTCCTATCAGCCAGGAAGACAGGCAGAGGTGAACAAGTCTGGAAGCCATTACAGGTCTCGCACATACCTGTGAAATTATGTACAGAAAAGCTTATGCTGCATATTCATTATGATCAAATTATAGCTATGATGTAGCCTCTGAAACTATTGTGTGTTTTTTTAATTACTTCTAACCAACAATTTCAGTGAAATATCTCAAACAAATGAAACAACGTTTAAGCTGCAGTGTAAGCTTCTCATTTCACACTTTGCTCTGTGTTTGCTGCAGTTTGAACTTTTTCGCTAACTAATCTAAACATGAAGATTTGCAGATGTGAACATAGACATTTTTATCAACTAGACAATTAAGATAATTGTTAGTTGCAGTCATGATGACAAAGCAGTTTCTAGCTTGATTGTTCTGGGAGGTTTTCAGGCTGAAGCGTAAAAGACTTGAACTTAGAAAACCTAAAACTCCACAGATGTGGACATACACTGTATTCACATTAACAATATATCATCCTTCTCATATATCAAACTACCTATGTGTATATCTACATTTATTATGTTATCCGTTCGTCTTGCACCACATGTTTATGTACTACAATGTATTTTATAGTCTGGACAGTCCTGTTGTAATGCATGCAGCAGAGTTACTCCAGTTGTTCCATCATGTTCTGCCAAAAGCAGCTTCCTGCTCAGCCAGCCATGTGGCGCCGGGCCACTGCACAGAATGTTTTGTTTTTGTGTGTTTTATTCGCTTATTTTCAAAATGTTTGGCTGTGGCAGGTGCACTGATGCGTGGGGAGTTCTGTGGCGCTGCCCTGTACTTTGCTCCAGGTTGAACACGTCTGAGCTTCACCAGTGCTGAATTTGAAACCGTCCCCACGCCGGCTGCGCTCAGTTTGCTGTGAGACAATGACGTGTGTCCAAATCCTTCAACAACAACTCTTCTTGCCCATTTTTATTCTTAATTGTGGTAGTCTGGTGATTCTGAATTATCTGCTAAATGCAATGCAAGTGTGTGAGCCCCAACACATTGAGTTAATCTATTGATCATTGAAACAATTAATAAATTTGTTTGGTTTGGTTCATAGAATGGTGTAAAATGACAATTGGTGTTTCTGAAAGCTTAAGATTCAACCTTAAAATGTTTTTTGTCCAGATCAACAGTCCACAAATCTTATTTGAGAAGCTGGAACCAGAGAATTTGGACATTTTCTTCTAACTAGTTGTTGTAATTCTTGTTGAGAATGATTTGCCCTGTGAACTCTGACCTAACACTCCTGTGTTTCTGCAGAAGGAAACAGTGCGACAATCCAATTACCAACTTTAAGATTCTAATCTAATCAAGAACTTTCATTTGGTGGAAAAGCTGTCTCGCTGCATGACACTGTGTGTACAGAGAAACAGGATCAACACTTTATTCCCTTTTTTAAAGCTACTCACACATAACAACCATTATTTTTACACACGTGATCCAATGAAGGAAGGTCTACACATACAGACGAGACTCACTCATCCCGTTGATATTAATTCCTTAACTCAGCTGTGCAGGAGAGGACTGGAAAGTGTAGTTCTTCACTCAGTTTATCTGGGACCTGGTTTACCTGAAGCGTATGGCAGGAAGCAGCTGGGGTTGAACTCCAGCTTCTTCATGAAACGGATCTGGCCGTTGTCACGGAGACAGTAGAAGTTCCTCTCACCCAGCACAAAGATGGAGGAGGAGGAGTGAGAGAAGGAGGGAACCGAGAGGTCCAGGGCCTGTTCTCCCAGGACCAACGTCCAGTCAGGCTGGAGGAAACAAGCCGAGAAGTTTAGGAACTAAACTTTAACAATGAAGAGTCATTCATTAGCTCATCATCACAACTCTAATCTGAGAAAGCAGAAAGTACAACATTTCCTTCTGAAATGCAGTGGACTAAAGCATGAAGTATCATTAGATGACTTTCAAGTACAAGTACCTTAAAACTGCACTTAAGTAAATGTACTCAGTTACTACCAGAATGTACTTCTATTCAAAACTAACATTATTTTTTTTAAAAGTTGGTAAACCGGCAAAGCCTCCTTAACCCTTTTCATGTTGTAAATCTAGATATTAGTTTTATATTTGATGGTGATCACCTCTTATGCTACTGAACTTCTGAGTGCCAAACGTGTGTGTAGACATTTATTATAATCAAAATTTAATACATTTTCCAGCATTAAAAATTCAGACTTATCGTAAAGATCAATATGAATTATTGTTATAGGTAGATGGCATATGCATTGTTGGCTTTCTTTTGCACTCATGTTTCTTTAATAGTTTTTATTCTGAAGTGTTGCTGTCAATCTTTTGTGTAATATAGCATCTGTTTTATTCATGAACTTTTTGTATTCGATATACATGCTATTAGATGATGTGTGATGGCTTTTCAAAGATACTGGATTATTTGTCACTATTTTTAATTTATATATTTCTTCATGTATTTATTGCATCTTGAATCTTCTATACATTTATATACATAAAAAAGGCACAATGTGTAAGATATGGCCATACTTTAAAATTGAAACATAAAATATAGTGTATAAATACAGTCTAATTTATTATCTCAGGTCTCTGGAGGTGTTGCAGCGTCCAGTCTGCCCTCAGTCCAACATCAGAGGAGGGAACTGCTGCACAGCTGCCAATATGTCACTTTTATTAAGTTTTTAAAATATTATCATGTGAGAAAAAACATTCGGAGTCCCGATATGTGGTTGGTTTATCGAAAAAGCACCTGTTTGGAGGACTTGATGGACGTGTGCTTTAGTAATTTACCTCCAGTGATATAAACAGAAACAAATCAGGAGTGAAATGTTGGTGTCGAGGTTCGATGCTGAGGCAACAGTTTTTCTAGACCGGTGAGTAAACAAGCTCAGGTTTTAGTCTCGGTTTATATCCACAACATCCCACTTTTACAAAGCAAAAAAGCTCAGATTCGGCAATAGAAACTTCATGCACAAACGTTGTCAGTTTGAATGTTGTCGTCCCAGGAAGGCGTTTGGGTGTTTGTGACTCACCATCAGCCTTTTGCCTCCGGTCTTGAGCGGCATGTCGGGGTCCTGTCGACTTTCTGCTTCTGTGGCCACGGCGAGCGTCTCATACCTGAGAATCAGAGGACACGATCACTGCAGCTGCCTAAACAAACAATCTGTGTATCCGTGAATTCATCATCAGCATATTTATGGGTTACACGTGTGTAAGAATCAGGACGTATGATTCTGTTGTTTCCTTAGTGATGACTATGCAACTTTATATTCGCTGTGATTTCACATTATTTGTTTCATTTTAGGCGACACGGTGGAGCAGTGGGTAGCACTGTTGCCTCACAGCAAGAAGGTCGCAGGTTCAAGACCGCCTTGGGGCCTGGGTCTGGGACCTTTCTGTGTGGAGTTTGCATGTTCTCCCCGTGTCTGCGTGGGTTTTCACCGGGTACTCCGGCTTCCTCCCACAATACAAAACATGCTCAGGTTAATTGGCAAAATCTAAATTGCCCATAGGTGTGAGTGTGTGTGTGAATGGTGTGTGAATGGTGTGTGTGCCCCACGATTGGCTGGCGACCATCTGGGGTGTATCCCTGCCTCTCGCCATAAAATGCGCTGGGATAGGCTCCAGCAGACCCCTGCGACCCTGAAAAGGAATAAGCGGGATAGAAAATGGATGGATGTTTCATTTTATTCATTTTTATTAAAATTTTTTTGAACAAAAAAAGATTTATACAAACTCGTAGTTGTTTTTTCTATTTTTAATTTGGACTTTACATATGTACTGTACAAAAGGCATTATACACATAATTTGCTTTCTACTTTACTTACTATGTATCTCCTAATTTATTTTATTTATTTATTTTTCTTCTTTTGTCGCAAACATTTTTATATTCTCAAGTATGTAATAACAAGGTTAAAGATGCATGAAAATATTATTGATGTGTAAAAAAAAATATTATTGATTGAAATAAATAAGTAATCATATCTCACTATTCATTTTTAATGTAATTTCTCTTTAGTATTTTAAATCCTGTGTTAGGATTACCTTTATCATACCTGAATGTAAAAGAGTTTTCCTTACAGGTTATAAGAGTTCTGCCTGTGTTTAAAGTTACAATTTATCACAGAAACAAAAAAAGGAGCTGGCAGTGAAGTGCTTTGTGCAAGAAGCATCCATCCATCCATCCATTGTCTATCCCGCTTATTCCCTTTCGGGGTCGCAGGGGTCTGCTGGAGCCTATCCCAGCGCGTTAAGGCGAGAGGCAGGGATACACCCCAGATGGTCGCCAGCCAATCGTGGGGCACACACACCATTCACACACCATTCACTCTCACACTCACACCTATGGGCAATTTAGAGTTTACCAATTAACCTGAGCATGTTTTTTTTTTTTTGTATTGTGGGAGGAAACCGGAGGACCCGGTGAAAACCCACGCAGACACGGGGAGAACATGCAAACTCCACACAGAAAGGCCCCAGACCCAGGCCCAAGGCGGTCTTGAACCTGCGACCTTCTTGCTGTGAGGCAACAGTGCTACCCACCGCACCACCGTGTCGCCCGCAAGAAGCATTTCTCATTAAATTGTTCTCATCACATGTCCCCCCTACCGGCTGAAAAAAACACAAATTAGAGCCTCTTTGGTTACAAATGTGCTTCTTAAACCGCCAGGCCAAGAGCAAAACAATGCTGGTTATTTTCCTGAGGGAAATCCAGTCTCCAGAACATCAACAGAATCCACCGCTGCTCGTATATTCTGCTTCTCCCTTACAGCTTCTGTCAGCTCAGTCAACGCGCCGCTGACCTGCTGTTCCCCGGAACTGCGCTCTATCAGTTTTAATCAGTGAGCTGCTGGCAGAGGGTCGGGGATAAAGTGGTGAGACTGATCTGTGGTCAGTTGATTTTGGCATCTTCGACATCGGGAGTTTTCCAGTAAAGAGTTGGCAGGCACGGCGGCCTGGCAGGGATCCGTCCTTCTCCTCAAACACCTGGGTGAACAGAGGGCTCCAACCTGACCCGACCTGACTCCGAACCGTAGACCCCGACACTAAATAACTGCTGATTTATCCACTCATAGTTTTCTCACTCCTTAGTATATATGTGAACTACAAACCTACTGTGAATCGGTGCTGGCAGGTCAGAAATAGACCAAACAGCAAGAGCCCTAATGGCTGCCAACATGCCTACATCACTGTAGATTTACACCAGCCCTTAAACCCTTTTACAGCTTTTCCTGGATTTTATTTGTAGCTCTAAAGCTATAATTGTATTTTAAAGAACAGAAATTGTCTCCATATATTTGTAAGTCTCCTCTCTCAAGATACTCTCCACAACTCTAGAAATAACAGGTGTGTGTCTGTCTCATTAATAATAGTGAACCACTGCTCTGATTGGCTGATTTGAATAGCTGTGACTGTACGTTTGCAGGATCACATCTTCACAAAACTCCTGGAAGCTGAAGCTGGTTTTAAAGCTCAGTTTCTGAATACAGGCTGCGTGCATTTCTCTGTGGAATGAAGGTTCTGAAAATGAAAGATGATATATATATATATATAAACAAGTATAGACTATATACTATATATCAATTGTCATAGTCTGTACTCTTTCTGCAGTTACTTTCCAGGAAATGAAGCAGTGTTTTGTATTGTTTTGTAAAATATTTGCATCTACACTAATCAAACTGCTCATTTTAAATGTCGCTGTGTTCAGACAGAACCTCAACAACCATGAGCTGCTCTGAGACTCGGTACAGTTAATCCTGGTCCCCTCAGGATGAAGTGTAACAGCTTCGGTGATCCCCTGATTTTTTTCATCAAGCAGCATCATCGGGTCACAATGTTTCCACTACTTTGGTTTAGGACCAAATACCCGAAACGCTAATGACATTCCCATCAGCCTCAGCTGCAGTTCGAGGAACATAACAGACTAGAATGATGAAGCCCTGGCTGTTTTTCCATTGACGTCCCTGGTGTTATTTCACAGTATATCAACTATTTAACAACACAAGACAGGCCGTTGACTGACATGAAGAAATATTACAATATAAATATCAAACATATAATTGAACAGATAATTGAATCATAAGAACAAAGAATTGATCAAATGTTTTTAGAATGTACTGTATATAACTTGAATGAAGACTAAAATGAAGACATAAAGATAGTTCAGAAAGAAATAGAAATTCAGGTGTAGCAATAAAATTTCAAAATCTATATAAACCTTTTTAAAACTATACATTCATTTTAAAATCTATAAAATCATTTTTAAACTAAAAACTATCTATCGCAAATCTGAACAAAAAGAACTTTAACATATCATTACGGCTGCCGCCTATATGTCTCATCCTCCAGATATTTGATCTGAAATTAACTGAAACAGGCGAGATAATATTTTTTTATTTTAAACACATCTTTTCAACTGCCAAACGAAGGTCCTTATCTAGCAGTTTCTTAGCTGATCAGATAATGAATTCATGTCCACCTTAAACAGGGCTTGTGCAAGTAGCTCATCTCGTCGCTGAACTCCATTACCCACACCAACAAATGAAGGATTCTAAACTTTGATTTTTGCACGAGATATACAGTGTTGAACTCATCTGTGTCGAAGCAGAAGGCTACCCATTGAGCTTCTATAAGAAACTGCGAGCAGATTAACAAGCTGCTTGATGGACGGCTGTCAGTAAAGAAACCCTTTTATCACACTGTGACCATTTCCTGTGGAATAAAATGGACTAAAAACTATATTAAACATGTCAGGGGTTTTTAAAAACCTCAATGGATGGAAGGGACAACTGCTGCGTGAGCAACTGGATCGAAGTCACCCTAATAATGCTTAAATAACATTGGAAACTAACTGCATTCATTCTGATATTTCTGTTCCACCTCTTACATTTAATGTTTTAGTAATGGTAGAATACGAGGAAACATAAATGAATTAAAAACGTGTGTGTATAGCAGTTTAGGACACTGAGGTTGAGGAAACAGTGTTCTCATTTATATGAAAGAGGATCCCTCTGAAAAACTCCACAAACAAACACACGCATTTACCTTCAATATATACATCATATAAGCGTATACACACACACACTGCATGCACACATGAATACACACACATATTATACAAACACACAGTGCATGCATGTGCTCTCTCTGTGTCATAGATAAACACAAACTAAAATCTCAAAACTGACGCCAACACACATATGCAGCAACCAAATCAGGCTCTCATTCATCAGGGCAGGAGAAGGTCCAACAGGCTAAATAAACTGAGCCGAGCACAGAACAGTTTGACCAGTCATCTGATATTAAACGTGTAACAGCCAGTGAAGTCCTGACCCGTCACCTGATACGGAATATATTTAACGCTCACTAAACACATCAGTGCCTGGTTGTAGAAAAGCAAGATTTTTTAAGGATGTGAATCAGCACGTCGAGATACCGTATGAGGTGAGTGAGGAAGTTTTTATATTCCGAGTTAAAAAGTCCAAGAAAGGTTAAAAGACCTTGGCTAAAAATGAATCACAAACTTATACAGAGAGGTAGAAAATTTAAAAAGTAATGATACAACATACATAAAAGAAAAGTGGGGGAAAGAGGCAGGGAGGGAAATGTCAGAGTAGGAATGGGAGAAGGTATATGACAGACAATGGAAAACAACATGCTCCCTCCCATGGAGGGAGTATGGTTGGAAGAATGTTGGAAGGTATTCTGTTACACCAGCTCAACAGAAATCTCGGGATAAAAGACGCTGGAGACTTTGCAGGAAAAATGAAGCAAATCGTTTTCATATCATTTGGGGATGCCCCTGTATTATACTCTATTGGCAGGAGTTAAAAGGAAAATATGGGAAAAATTCTGAAAGTGCAACTCCCGTTTAACTTTGAAGTCTTGTATCTGGGAAAAGAGACTCAGGAGATCACAAGGTCAGGAGAAAAATACTTATTTTGAATAATGTTGCTGTTGTCTAAAAAAAGCAATCACTAAGAAATGGTTAAAAACAGATTAACCAAATATGGAGGATTGGAATGAGGTAATGCTGAATATTTATTTATTGACTTTCTTGACTTAAAACAGACACGTTTAATAAATATTGTGAAAGCTGGGTTGATTTTGTATCTCCATTGAGAGGAGATATTTGAGGTAAAAAACACTGTATATTGTAGATTTTCAATCCTTTTACCTTGAAAAAAAGTATTTTGATTCTATCAGAGTGCCTCAGACCGCCTATTTCAGTTCTCAGAGTTCTCAGTTAATAATAGCCCAGGTTACTATTTGAGGATATACTGCATATACACAAACACATATCCACATACATCACTTACATAATCTATACATACACACAAACATAGAATAAACAAAAGACAAACCCCAAAGAAGGAGAAAATCTTCATAATTGGAGGGGGAGAGCAAGCATAATAAGCCCAGTGTTTCTATGGTGATATCTAGTCTGGAGAATCTCCTGATAGTGGTGGGGGGCATCATCCAGATAACAAACAGCTGGGGGAGGACACTGCACAGTCCACCCACTGACTAAGTGAGACTTGTAACAGCTCCATGCCACAGCCAGAAGGAAATGGGAAGTGTGCGTGCTTACATTAAAGTGAGGTACTTTCCGATCAGACTGTGTGTGTGTGTGTGTGTGTGTGTGTGTGTGTGTGTGTGTGTGTGTGTATGTGTGTGTATCTGCTTGGGTTGATCCAGCTCCGCAGTGAGTGAGAGCAGATGTCGTTAAGATGGTCAGAGCCCCACCGATTCCCACTTACGAAACATGCACATCGATTGTTTTAGTGGCTCCTGCTGGCCAATGGAATGTTAACGAGCAGTTGACAGAACTCAGCTAGATACCATATTAATAACTTTTAGATATATAGCCTTCTATTGGATTTGCTTCATTGAAGGTATCTGCTCTCAAGGTGCCTTGCTAGTTACTTAAGTTATTTGTTTAAAGGTTGTGTAAAAGTGGGTTTTAGAGTAACTGCACATAGTCATATATGTGCAAAATCTGTATCTATTTTTATTCCATAATTTTTATGATCGGTAAAATTGTTCCCCTCTAAAGCAGTGAAGTCAGAGCTGCTCACTAACCATCCGCAGCTGATTAATCACACAATGGCTAAAATACACTGCCGATCATCTGTGAGCAAATGTTTTGATGACTCATAACCTTAAAAGCAACTCGTGATAAGCTTCTCTTTCCTTTCAGCGATCATATATCAAAAGTATGTAAATATTTTCTCATTTTGGAAGAAAATCACTGTATTTTCTGGCATTTTGCACTGGTTTACGTGAACAGTCAGTTAGGGCGGGTTATTAATTGCAGACAAATGTCTGCATAAAGGTCAAGGATTCTAAAGTTTCAATAGAGCATAACAACCCAAAATAAATTAATTATTTAAAGTAACAGACTGGTACAACGTTAGAATTAAAAAAAAAAAAAAAAACAGATTCAGTTTTGTTCTGTTTTGATTGGCCTGACATGTCCTTAAAATATGGGATGTGTTTTTTGCTATGTACTCTCAGTCAGTGCCGTATGCGATAGAACAAGGATACTTAAAAATGCTCATATCTTAAAAGGATTGCCAGAGGTTTGTCAGAAACCTACTTGTAGCTCTCCAGTTGGCGAGCGGAGGACACGGTGAGGAAGCTGTCTGTTTTGGGATTGTAGATCAGAGGGCCGGGCAGCAGGAACCCAGGCAGGAACCTGCCGAAGGAATAACTGTCCTGCTCGAAGAACATCAGCATCCCGTCCATGGACTGGATGCACAGGGAGTGGTGACCTGACAGAGAGAGAGAAGGGACGATACATACATAAGCAGTACTGGGATACTGGAAGGATTCATGACATGTTGTTGCGTTCAACATTCAGTGCAAAATATGAGGGCCTTTTCCCAACCAAGATTCAGCAAAAATCAGCCCAGTTGTTTTTTTGTAATCGTGTTCACACTAAACTAGCCAACATAAAAGAAACATCCTTACCGAAAGGTAAAAAAATTATATATAGTAAATGAAAGTATAAAGTCTCAGCTTTAACCAGAGTAAAGCAAATTATAGAACACTAAAATCTCTGAAATATTCTGGACCTGAACTACAGTATACTTATAAGTAAAATATCAGTACCTCAAAATTGTACTTCAATACAGAAGTTGAGTAAACTGCTAAACATGAAGTCAAATAAATCTTCTAAAGATAGAATAAGATCTTTACATGAAATGACTCCAATCAGGTGTCTTCCAGAGGCAATGTGATAAATATCCATCATGTTATCCAGCTAGGGTTCATGAAGTCTTTTTTTTTGCAGAAAGAAAGTAATTCAGACAAACTGTTCAAATGTGTATAAGCAGAATCATTACTGGCAAGAAAGGCATTACATTTTTTTGCGTTACACAGTGTGCTGTATAAATACAGCCCTGACTCTGCCGTTTCAATTTTTCAGTATTTAAACACAAACACCAGCGATCCTGAACGACATCCACGGCTTCTGTTTCATTTCAGCGGTGATGTCGTGTTGTGCGGCGAGGTGTGTTTCTCCCTCTGGCCGAATCTGATTTCTCCATTAACACCTCTGCACGCATACACACACCTGGCTCCAACTATGAACGAGTACAAGAATGTGTGTTTGTTAAGGCTTAGTATGTACTACATCAGGTTTTTCTTTAACACACACACACACGCACACACACACAAACATGCAGCAACACATCGGCCATAAAGCAGTGGGACTGTATGAGCACAGAACTATAATAAGGCCTCAACGCGCTATTAAAACTCACACTGCCATCAACCAGAGGTCAAGGAGGCAGCCACCTACAGTGTAACACACACACCATCTATCACAGAGATGGAAAAGCTGCACACTGCTACACACCTATTCTGTGTGTGTGTGTGTGTGTGTGTGTGTGTGTGTGTGTGTGCACGCGTGAGATGACGGAGTTCAGAGTGGCTGTCAACACAGTGAGGAACAATGTCAATGTCTCTGACCCCCAAGCAAACAAGAACGAGAAATACCCCAAGCAAACAAGACGCTGTTGGTAAAGAGCTAATAGCAAATGTTACAGCATCTTCAAACAATTTTTTTTTAATAGTTGGTTTATTTTCAATTATTGGAACTAGCAATTGGTTCTTAATTTGGATCATATAACGGTGTAAAATGTCAATCACTCTTTCCGAAATCTGGAGATTCAACCTAAAATGGCTTTTTTTGTCCAGATGAAACCAGAGAATTTTCTTCTTAAAATCGAGTTAGATTGATCAATTGATTATCTAAATAGATCGCAATTATTTTATACTTTTAACTATATTTACCTGGTAATCCTTCCTTTTTTTAATTGAGGTATAAAATCATACCTCAATCATTAAATCCTTCAATTTTAAAACCCCTCCAAGAATTTTCTAAAAAAAGGTCAATCAAATTTTCTAAAAAAAGGTCAAAAAAGGTCAATTATGGAAATCATTCTTCCATTTCTTATTGTAACCCTGGTATTTATACTATAATTTTTTTACCGTAAAAAGACAAAGTCACTGTAAAAAGTGTCACTGTGTTTTTCAAATGCTATTATGTCTAAAACATACTGAAGTATATCAGCGGCAAATCAGAAAATGGCCACAAGCTTTTGTGGTGTAAAACAAAACACACACTAAGGACAGATCAGGACTCCAAAAAAACCTGGAGGAAGTGAACCGTCCACTCAGACAAACACTTAACAGGTTTGTTGTTTGTGTGGTGGTCGTTTCCCACCCCGAAGAGCGGGGTGAAGGTCAAAACAACAGCCGCGACATGCCGCTGCATCATCAATAATAGGAAAAGTGCTATGTACTGAAAAGGAGAGCCAGGCGGTGCCATAATAGCAACTGTTACTGCGCAAGTGTAATTTCACACGCCCACGCCCAGGTATAACGTGTCAAAGAGCCCAGTATGAGCGCGCCGCCGTGCAGACACAGCAAAGGAAACAGACCTGTATTAGTGTCATTAATAAGACATGTTGAACACGCATACAGAGCAGCCAACAAAGCACAGAGGCTGGCTGCACACTACAGTGGGCAGAGCCTCGGCAGTGTGTGTGTGTGTGTGGGTGTCTGAGTGTGCACACTTCTTTTTGTGCATGAGTGTATATAAAATGTATGCTGTCTTTGCATTAGCATATATATATATGTATATATATACATATATATATATATATATATAAAAATAATATGTGAGCGTGTGTGTATGTCTGCTTGCATGTGTCTGTGTGTCTGTGTGTGTGGCCTGAATGTGACCCGAACCCAAGGCAGCCTAGCTATTAGAGCAGTATTAGTACAGAGCTGCTATTACAGCGCCTACAGCACTGCTAAATGGCTGCTATTATAGAACTACACACACACACACACACACACACACACACACACACACACACACACACACACACACGTAACAGCAGACATTGCAAATACACTCCCACAAACACACACAAGGCTTTCCAAATCCAAATACACACTTTGAACATTGGAGAACGGAACGCTGTCACACATACTGAAGAAACACACACACACACACACACACACACACACACACACACACACACACACACACACACACACACACACACACACACACCCTCCTGTCTGAGTGTGTGCATGCGTGTGTGTATATATGTCTGCAAATCATTACACATGTTTGTGTGAGATTGCTTTGCAGCTGATCAGCTATGTGACATCAACTCACTTTCATGTAAACTGTATGAAACAGTGACGAAAGCTCCATCAGCAGACAGCTTCGCCGACTCAAACACGCTCAGATTATCCCAAACATCTCGTATAACTCAATGAGGACAAGACAAATACAAATGTCCTCTTCCACATGTATGTGGTTGAGGAGAACATGTGCATCAGTGAGTGACTGTTTTCCGTAATTCTGGATTCTCAATGTAAATCTCTGCAGCAGTAAACAAGAAGTGAAAGAGAATCCGGATAAAACATTTCAAAATGAGATGTATAGTATAAATATATATAACATGTGTAAATGCAAAGATTTAAACACTCAAATACTCAAATTAGGCTCCATTTTACTTTATTCATTGAACAAAAAGTCTGGATCCTCAGTGTTGGAGCCTGACTCCTCATTCTGCTCACCAGCCTGGTCATATCTAAATGTAACTTGTACAATTTACAAAGAATGAAAACAATTGGTAAAATAATTCAAACATAAGCTGAATGAAAAATGAGAATTTGTTTTTCAAGGGTCTAGACTACTGATTGTCCGGTTACATCCATTTAAATATAAAATTGCAGCTTTCATTTGTTTTACCTTGCTGTGATTTTATCCTTATGCCTGCTTGTTATTTTTTGGTCTGGTTATCTAGAGTCACAAGGACATTCTTCATTTCCAACCTGGATTATTAAAGGCTATTAATATGATTTGAGTTTTTCAGTGGGAAACAAACTATTTTGTGGTTTTCCTCCAGCCAAATGACTCAAACTGAGGAGGTAGTTACAAACTGGAGTCTCTAGGAGATCCAGAGGTGTGGTTCTGTACCTGAACCCTGACCTCCCCGTTGAGGGGTGGGTAAAAGGGGAATTTCCCTACAAGAGGCAATACAGGGTCCCATTCATTCATCTTTAGTACCTAGACATAATGCAGGGATTTTAGCAATTCCAGGGCCTACAGTGCCATCTAGTGGTGAGAACAGGAGGAAAGGGGTGCCATATAGAGAGCACATTTCTCTATATTGATGCATGTATTTCTGAGTGACTTATCAAGCATTTGCTGCTTTTGTTCTACAATAATGTTCAAAAGCAGAGCGAGTTCATGATAGTGTGGTCATGAACACCTAAAATGAGGCTGAGTCAAGACAAAGACCAGCAAGAGTCACAGACTGTAGGACACATTTGTGATAACATGCAAAAATCAGAGGCACCTAAAACTGATCTAAAATAAATATATTTCAATTAAACATCCCACAGGAAACATGAAGATTCCTCTGCATGCACTACTTTCATTGCCAGATACTGTGATACTAGCTTGAATAAATAATCAAAAGCTTTAATTTATGTGGGACTGTCCCTTTGTTTTCTATGCACAGTAAGGAGCTTAAATTACCTTATGCATCTTACTTAGGTCCCACTTGGAGAGATTTACATTAAGTTAAAAGATATTGGTTGATTGATGTTTTACCATCAACACAATAAAACTTTTTTGTGCAAAAAATTGATTAAAACTCATCTCCACTCAGAAATAACTAAAGCTTCACTTGTCTCTTGCTGCAATTTTTGATGTGTGAGGCAGGCAGGGCCACAAATAGCGGTGACGGAAACTAACAGAAAATTAGAAATGAGTCATGTTATTCGTGGCATTTGAAGCATTTCACATCAAATTACAGTAATGATATTGATATTGATATTATACAGAGATTTTCATGAAAGTGACAGATCACAAGTACTAAAACACTCGGGCATGAGCGCTTGCATAACAAACTTGACAAAAATCTAGTGCAAACTGTGGCGCTACCAGAAAACAGCATGTGGAAACACAAACATCAGTAAGCAGCTCGTGGTGATTAAATAACACGTGTATCCAGCACAGGCCAAGGTATTGGTTTTAATGAGCCCTCACTGTTCTTACTATCAATCACACATGCCACACACACACACACACACACACACAATATAAACAGGGAGTGAATGAAGGGTCCATCATGCCAGGCCACAGAGTCTGGCACTTTTCTTGACAATACAGTCTTTATTTGGGATTGACTTTTTTTGTTTAAAGGGGGTTCCCCTCATGTGCGCGCCTGTGTGCGCACGTGTGCGTGTGTTTTTCTTGGATACTGACTAGTAGAGGGCTTTCCCCTACTTGGTTTTTCCAAAAGCCCAATTGACTGGAGAGCAAGCAGCAATGTGACCTCTTGTTCTCCCTCCCTCTGTCTTTCCATCCTTTGCTCCTCTCGGAGGTTTTTATAGTTTTATAGATTTGTCCATTGCTGCCAATCACAACTTTTGCCAAGGCACATGCACAGATGTTCACTTAAACACACACACACACACACACACACACACACACACACACACACACACACACACACACACACACACACACACACACACACACTCTTACTTCTATACTCGCAAGGACACTCACTGACAGAAAGCAGTTCATAGCCGCTGTCTCCAGCCTTAACCTTCCCAACTTAACGTACCTCTAACCCAAACCATAGACGGTATAAAATAGCGTACGTGACCACCGTGACGTCACTCGGCGGTTTTCGGACTCCCGGTTTGGAGCAACTTTTGAAACCAGAAATGACCAGATTTGGTCACGAGGGTGGACCGGACCCTATGCGAGCTGCTAGCTTGCTTAGCACCGTGCTTTTCAATTGTTAACTGCCAAAATGCTAATGCTAGGGATAATATCTTGCTGGTGAAAAAAACAGATTTAAAAACATGGAACAAAAACGTAACAATTACCTCCACGAAAAAAAACTTTACAACCGATTGTTTAGAGGGTCTTTTAGAAACCCAAAACTGAGCAAGGCTCTATTAGGGACCACGAGTATATAAATGAGCAATTTTTGTTTATATATTAAAAGGCTTTAATTCATTATTCGTTTCAGGTCAAATTAAACAAAATGTCGAAACGTATCTAACTAACCGTAACATCCGTTGTTTTTTTTTTCTTGGTCAGGGAGACAGGGAACAGTTTTCGCGGTCATCGCCACCTGTTGCTAGGCAGAATTCAAGGGTCTAAACTACTACAGCCCAGTCAATCTGTCACTCACGTGTTTCCATAGCAACATTCTTAAAATTGTTGCCCACAAAACAAAGAGGGACAGCAGAGAGAGTAAATATAAAATAAAATATTTTTTAAAAAGACAACAGAGAGAGAAAAAGTAAAACAAAACAATGCCAACCATGATTAGTTTGCAGGATGAGAAAGTTAAGCATTCATCAGGTCTTTTTTGTCTTTGTTGTTTTTTGTCATTTAAGATCTTTTTTTTTTTTTTTTTTTTTTTTTACAAAATTAATGATTTTGTGTGATTTTTTTTCAATCACAAAATGTCAAATGGCGTTACCAAAAAGTGACTGTATAGTTGTGACATCGAAACTTCACATAGTCATGACTGCTTATTTAAGGCACAGGCCTAAATACAGGATGTGTATGTTTCTATGTGGATTGAGTGGTTTGAAACATGGGGCAAGATTCATACACTGTCTCCTGTCATATATACAGTTAAATATATATGTGGGTCTAATGAGTTCTGTTAAAATGAAACTTTTGGACTTTTGAATATATATATATATATATATATATATATATATATATATATATATATATAGCAGAGCAGGCACAGAAACATACAAATCAAATCATTCCAAAGCAGAACTGTGATGCGTGTGAGATTATTCACATGTATAAATTAACAGTTGAATCACTATTTATTTATATATCAACTTATTTAAGTTAAATAGATAGATATAAAGCATAGATGTATTCAACTTTCTGCAGGACAATGCCATCTGCTAGATCTGGTGGTGCTGTGTAAAAGGCACTTTTTGCAACCAAAGCACGATGCTGCACAAATAATTGCGTACAACCAAGTCTTAAGCCTCAAACTGTCGTCGGAAAATTCAGACTGTTCTCACTTTGCAAAAAATTGCCTCACTCAGTCAAGTTTTAAATTTCTAATTCAGGGTCATCAAAATCAATTTCATCCTGCATCACATGAGTATAATAATCCTAATAATTATTATATTGGAATATAATCCTAACTATAATATATAATAATAATATAATTATGAATCCAGCATTTAATAACTAAAAAGTGTTTAAATGCGGCTGTTATGCAGATGGGGAGACTTGACTGCAGGTAAAAGCTCAGATGAGTGTAATGTGAAGAGAGGGAAAGGGAGCGTAAGAGAGAGAGTGTGTGTGTGTGTGTGTGTGTGTGTGTGTGTGTGTGTGTGTGTGTGTTAATGAGTGGGTGAGTTCTAATTTGACCTCACAAAGACAGACGTGCAAGGACACACACAGCTGGTAAAATACTAGTAGAACCTGCTGGCAGCTTCTGCTGCTGCTGAGCATAAAATAAAATGCAACCTGTGTGAGAGTAACTGTAAGTTCTAATTGATGTAATTACATTTAAATGTTCCCGTTTTATTACAGGATGTTTTATTTATATTTACCATCCGTTCTAAAAAAATTCCCAAAAGTCCTGATGTTGTTCTTCTAAACGACGACTGAAGATTTTAATTCCTAGTGCCTTGCTTTCGACTTGTTTTCGATCACTGGTGGCAAAATTCGAAATGGGTTAAGGGGCCATGGCCAAGGTCATATACAGTATACACACCTAACACAACTCATAGTCATACCTGTGACTCCTCCAAAGGTGCCAAAGGTCATATTGCAGGCGGTTCTCTGTAGATTGTGTTCATAAACCAACTTCAGCTGGTACTGATCCCCGTGATCCACATTCCCTGCTGTGCCTGAACACATATGACAAGTCTTCAGGAGTTGTTCTCAGTTGTTCTCACCAAGCAAGAATGATGAAACAAACAGTAGAACCACACTCATTAAAAGTGAGATACAGAGAACAGTGTCATTTACTTGAAACAGTGTAGAGTGAAAGCTTTCTGGGGTGAAGAACAGCCAGGTGAAGTAGCTCCGAACACCTGAAAAGAGAAGAAAAGATTCTCATCCACAACAGTAAAAATAACTGATGTGCTGTGTGTATAACAGATAACCCTGAACACAAAAAACCCTAATATATAGCCTAATATAATATGCAACAACAAACAACCACAGACTGTGCAATAAACTTTATATTACTAATAATAATACAATATATTACTTTTACTATTTTTTTTCTGATAGCCTATGTTTAAAATGTACTAATTTGGAATACCAATTGCGTTGTATTTTTCTGTGCAATGACAATAAAGATTCATTGATTAGTTCCATATAATTTCTAAATGACATTTTCTGCACATTATCAGTTGGATATAACTTCGTAAATTACACACAGAGGTTGTGAACAGAACCAAATAGCTGTGAGATGAATCAACAGCTTGTAACTGCTGAGACACTTCAGCTCAGTCAATGCTTCCTCCCACTGTGGTTGAACCTGAATTCATACTTTTACATAATTACTGTAACAGCTGGCAGGTTTTTTACATTGGTTATGGTTGAGGTTTTGATGGATGGTCTCAGTGATGCTGATCCTCGATTTTCACTTATTTACTTTACCACAACCCACTGAGAAGGAATCTGTCCATTTTTTGGACCCAAAACAGATGCTGTCTTACTAACTTCCAACCACTCTCCTAATGTTTGCTGAGAGAAGAACAACAAGGAAGGAGAAAACTGGATCCCACAACTTTTCATTCTTTCTCGGAAAACCATGCGAGTCGGTGCTGAAACAAAACCTTTCACCATCTGCCCACCTTGGTCTGCCCTGACAATATTTACAACATGCTTCCCTGTTGAGGCGGGCGTCCAAGATGCCCACCGGTCTGTGAAGAATGCTGTGCTGGAAACCGCAGGTAACTAAACAAGACGTCTTCCAAACAAACTGATTTAGTTGGATGCTGCTCCCAGTGTGATGATGTGGGAAGTCTTTGAGGCAAACCTCCGGAGCTTTTCCCAGAAACCTCGCTTTCCGGCACGTTCCTGTACACCCACAGTAAGGCAACGAGGATATACTGTAGCGTTGACGGGGTTCTATTTTGGCATTTTAGCAGTTTAATATTAAAATTTTTGCGGTCTATTTATAAAAATTAGCATGCTTTTATGGTCCAAGAATACCTAGTTAGACCTGTCGCAGCAATACAGGCTGCCTTCTTATACACACTCTGTGAAAAACTCTGTTTGAGATAAAAAAAAAAAAAAACCTGAGACACAGAGCTTCTTTTTCTCATCACCTGTAAACAGTCATGTCCACCTAACGTACATTTCAAACCTGTTATCTTTTCCAGAGGCCTGCCCTGTTTTCTCATCCCACACATTGTCATATATAGTCTCCTGAAATAAAAAGCTCATATGTCATGAATATAAAACTAGGCCATCTAGTTATATATTGAAAGGGATTGTATTTTATTATTCTCTCTAACAACATTTTCATTTAAGTTCAAGATCAAAGTGGACATGATAGTATTGAGACAGTACTGTGGGGTCGGGGTCATGGTGTTGTGTGTTTCTTACTGTCCACCAACATGAATGCTGTTAGCAACCTCTATTCCTATATCTTGTTCTAAGTATAATGTTTCAAACATCTATTGAGGCCAGTCTATCCAGAGGATCCTTCTCTGCTCGTCTTCCTGGAGTATCTTTCTTTTTTCTCACCATCAAAGGGTATTTTCTTGTAGAATGTGAGGACCTAATGAGAGATGATGTTATGTTGGTGTTATACAAATTGTAAAACTCATTGAAGCCAGTCTGTAATGTATAATTTTGGGCTCTACAAATAAAATTGACTTGAAGTCAACATGTCTGAATGAATATATTGAATGAATGAATAAATACAATTTATTTCAATCAGCTGAAATGTTCATATCAATAATTACAAAAAAACAGACATTTTTATGTCAGATAAAAAAGGTTTTCAGCTGAAGCAGAGTTTATAAAGCATTTCACTTGTCATTCACAGCCAACAAACAACAACTAATATGAGCGAATACAGACAATGCATATATATATATATATATATATATATATATATATATATATATATATATACATATAAACACATAATACATACATGTACATGCATGCATACATATATACAAGCACATACATACATACAATACATACATACTACACACATACACATACTAAGTACTATGCTAAGTCTATAATCATTTTGATAATCTATATATACCTTTTTTGCTATTTACATACTTCAGTATATACTTTTCAAATATATAATTTTAAAACTTTGTCACATTTGCCAAAAATCATATTTTTAATGATTAGTATTTTTTTTTTTTTTTTTACATCCAACCACAACTTTTAGGAAACAACTTTCAGTATCTGCTAAAGTTTCTTCGCAGCATATAATCAGAAAAGAAACATAATTCAATATATCAGAGACCTGTACAGTATAAATCATTTTGGTCCTAGAATTCACACCTAATAACTAGTGTAGATGAGGAACAGTGATCTGTGACACAGGCTTGTTGGTTCGTGTCACTCCTGATAAATGGAGTCAGCACAGATCTGTTCTCTAACACCGGGTTTATTGATTGTGCTGGTAATCTCTCAGTCCTCCCTTCCTCTCACCTTCACCTGCTTTGTAGGTCAAAAGTGCATTAGCCTGATGTCCCTCCGTCAGGAAGCAAACCTAAATCACTGCCTCACGAATGTAGGTCTGGAGCTTATTATTAGATGGATTACACTCATCTACTAAAGGCATGAAGACGGTGTTAGACCCTGTAGAAAATTGTGTCTATTTACTTTGTTTTGTCTTGTATTAAATTGAAATAAAATAAAGGACTGCAACTAAGTCACTGAGCTCACACATTTTAATTTATGTTTGCAATTTAATAATTAATCTGTTTTGTGTGACCAACTGGACGTGTCCATAATAATTTGAAAATCTAGAATCTGCAAGTTTTCTATGTTTTTACTAAATTAGTTGGTTAACAGTGTTTTTTGCGACGCGTATTTACAGTGTAGGGATGCAACTAACAACCATTTTACTAGTAAATTCATCTTGCAGTTTACCATATAAACAATTCATAAAACGATTCTTGAGAGGCTGGAACCAGAGAATGTGGGCATTTTCTTCTTAAAAATTACTCAAATCAATTAATCAGTTATCAAAAAGGTTGGCAAATAATATAATAGTTGGCAACTAATAAATTAATCAACCAATGTTGCAGCTCTATTACTGGGTACGGTGGCTGTTTCTACTATTGCAGCCGATCCATGTAAAAACATCAGCTACATACTCAAAATATAAAGGCCATGTAAAATGAGTGCAGTTTTTCAGTTAATGCTGCTATCTGAAAAGGCTAGTTGTGTGGAAGTCAGAGGTCGCTGTCAAAGGGAACGCCGAGCTGCTGATGGACGTGCTGCTGCTGCAGCAGCGCAGCTTTAGATTACGGGACAGCTACTCTGAGCCTCTGACCACCCGGCAGCTCTATCTCCTGTGTTTGTGTTACATATGTGTTCTGCCTGGGAATGAATCACAGCTCTTTTCTTTAACTCTGTCATGACCTTCTATAATTTATAACCATTCAGGTTAGAGCTAATAATATAACCTTACTTTAAACTGCCAGGCAGAAACACCCATTCATAACTCATCACAACCCTGCTGCCACCACATTAACGTCTTTTTTTCTCCTCTTTGCACTGCACGCTAACCCCTTAACCACCATGTCAGTATTTCTCCCCCGTGCTCATGATTTACCATGATCTACAGACACCCAAACATAGTTGTGCCTATAATGTCAGGCTAACCGCTGAGTTGCCGGCATAGCTATTGGAACCCAAGAGCCCCATCCTACTTTGTTATTGCACTGCATAATTGGATCTGGAGAGCTGACCTCCGCCGAGTCAAGGTCAAGTGAAATGTGCAAATGGCTTGTTTTGGAGCAAAGATGATTAAGCTTGCCCTCGGGAGGAGCGGGAGAAGTGGAATAACGTGGGATGATGGGATGGTGTTGATATGCACAGTATGCTACTTATATTTAGCTTAGAAGGAGAGGAAACACTCAACCTTCTGCCCTTTTTAAAAACACTCTGAACCTGCAAGTCTGAAAGCACCTTCAGTCCTAAATGCTTTCTAGCTTGTCCTAGACTCCTCTCTGTATTCATCTCTTCAACCTAAACTTTTGATAGCCGATGACTACTTACGAGACAAATTTCCCCACTTCCACCTGGATAATGGCGTTTTGAAGCTGGACTTCCAGGAGCTGGGCCTCCGCTGAACCCTGAACTGCCTCACTGGCTTTATTGGCATGAGGGGCGAAGATCCTCAGCATCCCCATATAGCTGCCCACCACCACTTTGTCTGGAATGTTTTATAATCACAGGGGAGGACAGAATCAAAGTCAGATCATACGACATATATCGCAAATCATATCCTAATTGCAATATTAGGCGAAATAACCACAATCACATATTTTTTATGAATCCTTCAGCGCACACACACACAGATGCACACACCATGTCCTGTGCCGCTGTTGTCCACGTCTCCCACACAGATGCATCCCTGGTCGAACTCCTCTCCCTCGCCAAGCACTGCCGACCACCAATCACGGGCCTTGAACAGAGACATCCTGCCTCCTATTATGCAGGGAGAAAAAAACAAAAACAAAATGTAAACTCTTCTTCTTTAAACATGACTTTCCATGTATAAGGTGTGTGTCTGTGTGTACAATTTCAACATACTTTTTGTTTCATTGTGCAAATATAGCAAAATAAATTATATAAAGTACTAAACTAAATAAGGCAACTCAACAACAAAAACAATAAGAACGATAAGAATATATGAGAAAAAAAAACACAGATAAGAGATCAAGTAGTATTTTTTTTTTTTTAATCTTGAAAAACTGGGTTGTTAACTTAAGTAAATACTACTTTGGTAATCAATTTTAATTGTGGTAATAAAAAAAATAAATACATTTTGCATTTGCAGGTTGTTAAGTGAAAAAAATACATGATTAAATTGAAATTTATACATTGGTATGAAAAATAAACTGCTCTAACATTAACCTTCTGGACACAAAAAACACTCAGTTTGAGCAAAATTGTGCTGCTCAAGATGTTAACATGGTGACAAAAGCGGCGTCACTGTGCACCTTACTGACCCTGCAGCCAATGGCAGACCTGACAGCCAGTCACATGACCGCAAGGCTTGTGATTGTGTGTGTGTGTGTGTGTGTGTGTGTGTGTGTGTGTGTGTGTGTGTGTGTGGGAGGGGAGGCAAGCAGCTTTTCTACTTGCTAAGTGCTGAGCAGGTGGAATGAACCGCTAATCCAGAATCCCTCCTGTCTAACAGCACAGAGGGATATTCCACCTTCTATCAACCGAAATTTCAGATAAAAATGTATGTCTAAAAAACTGGAAAGTATGGGAGCATTATATAACCCTAAAATTATTACAATTTACAATGTGTTTAAAATAAAATGTGTTTAAAATGTGTTAAATAATAATAAAATCAGACATTTTCTGCATTCGAAGGAACAATAAGAAGTTACTTTAATTTTTCAGCAGTAATAGAACATTATTCAGAGGTTGACTGACCTACAGCATCACTGTCTGAACCTCATCCAATGCACATTAGTTAGATGGAAATACGTTTTATTATTAGCCTTGTCAAGTACTTTCATTGTCACAAGATAAATCTGAGGGGTCTGAGATGATGGATCAGGTAGAAATAAGGAAAAAAAATCTCCTCCACATGTAGTAGGCTAAATCCTTCAAAACATTTCTTTTATTTTTGTGGTTTTTGAGAAATATTGGAATATTTAGAGAAAATATGTATGTGGTAGAACTTCTGTTATATACACAATTTACATAGTGTGTGACATTATGGCAGAAAATAAATTTCACCCACTATGTATTTCAAAATATCTATTTATTTTTTCTTGAACTCCAGTATTTAAGAAAAGCTAGATTGATAGGTAGCTGCATGTGAATTGTCCTACTGGGGATGAATAAAGTTGTCTAAATCTGAAGAAGAGGCAGAAAAATTCAAAGGACACTAATGCAATTAAAGGCTTTTATCTTATTAATAGGCTTAAGTGCATTCAAATCCAGTTTGTAGTGTGAGAAGTCAGAAGCTAACAACCTGTTCACAGCTGCAGAGACAGTTATTTAGCTGCTGTAGTGTTTGATTGGTATTAAATTTATATTCCCTCTGGTTGGTTTAAACAGCACACGACCTAGTAAATACCTCTTTCATGTTGCATAAATAAACAGTAGTAAATATACAGGGCTGTTTATAAGGCGGCTGCAGCCTCCTACGCGGGCGCAACTAAACAGTTAAACGTCAAAGCAGACTAAATTAACTTTAGCTTAGCTGGCTAATTAGCTAGCTCTCCAAGTTACCTTGATGCAAGCTGCCAGGTGAAGAACAGACTCGCCGGTGTTTTCAGGTGTAAACAAACATTCGGCCTAGAGTTCAGGAGAGTTTCTCACCCTTAAATGAAACGCACAGCTAGTAAAATCCCGCGTTTGTTGCTCCTGGTTTAGACAAACATCACATTTCTCAGCCTCTTGCTTGAAGCCATCGTCCTGTTGTCATGACACTGACGCTCAACGGAGAAGCCGGCGTCAGTGCGCAGGACCGAAAGTACAAGCGGGACTGGCGGGAAGTTTAGTTTTGTTGCCTTTTTTTTAACAAACTTTATTAAAATTACAGTTGGTCTACAAAAAGATATGGCATGTTGATGAAAGAGCAACTTATAAACAGTATACAGTGAACAGTATACAAGGAAATAAAATATAGGTATGTAGTGTTTTCATATTCTTTAATTAGATGAATTATCAAGTAGCTTAAAAAAAATTCCAAGTTATTTCTGACAACAAACAGCAGAACCAGATTTTTGTAATATTAAATTTGACCTTTTCATTTTATTTTATTTTTTGGGGGATTGCAATCCCAAAATTAGGTGAATAGCTTCGTCATGTTGTATTATTATAGTAAATGTAAGAACAAAGAAAAACTATAGGTTTTATATTCTTTCAATCTTTCAAGCATTTCAGCAAAAGTACATAGGTATTATGAGTGTGTTGTTAAAGTATCTCACTGGTGTGTGTGTTAGTGGATGTTATGAGCCTGATGTAGTTAAAGCAGTGGTGTCATTTCATTTCAGGGAGAGGTATGGCATGGAACTGGAACACCCTTTTCTATGGAGATCAGAAGGCTAGGCTTAGAAAAAAATTGCTAATTTAAAATGCAGCAATGTGGTGCAATTTGAGAGCACTATCAATAATCACTATTAATTTCAGCCTTCAGAACGAGCTACTCAAATGAAATGTATGTCTTCTGAATGTACCTTAAAGGGATATTATTTTTGAATGTTATTCTTTTTAATACTCTTAACATGTAAGTGGACAAATGTGTTTTAGGCAAATGTTTGAGTATGATTATTTGAACAATGCGAAGTAGTCTGAATAATAACTTCCAACCTGAGGATCTAATTACTATTGATGAGTGTTAAATAGATTAACCGGTATATAATCTGTTTAACCTACAGTAGAAGACTAATCCCATTATATGTTTTATTCATGACATTGAAAAGAGTGGGCTCGTCCGGGATTTGAACCCGGGACCTCTCGCACCCTAAGCGAGAATCATACCCCTAGACCAACGAGCCTCCTGCCTCTCAACTTTGAACAGTGACTCTCAGATTTGACGTATATGCCACGTTGCATATATATTTAGTTCTCACTGTCTGCTCAGCGCTTTATGATCCAGTGACTGAGCGACATCTACAGGCTTTTTATAGCACTGCAGCAGCATCTCAGATAATTCACATCACCAGTTTGTAAGGACATTTGGACAAGATGCAACTTTAACGTTTTCCTTAAAGGAACTAAATTACAAAACACAAAGTAAATAGTATATTCTATAAAACAAATGAATTTTCTTATTTTAAGGCGGGCTTTCAGAGTGTAGGCTCTATAAATGGTTAATGAAAACACTTGATTTGTATTTTGCATGCAATGTCAAATGTAAAGAAATACTAAAAGAAATTATGTTTGTGTTTTTTTTGTAATTCTAGTCAAAGAAAATAGAATGAGTGCTGGATGTATGTAGAATGTAAAATATGTGTCATAAATAATGATCTGTAAATGTAGTTTATGTCTAGTTTGTCTATAAGTTTTTCAGACCTAGAGAGAGAGAGAGAGAGAAAAGGGGGATTTTGACTCTTGCTTTAGAAATTAACCTCTCTAATCTGCTAAATTAAAGTTCTTTTAAAAGTAGTTATCTCCATTCAAACAATACCTTCTGGGGTAAATAAAACAGTTGAGTGGGCTCGTCCGGGATTTGAACCCGGGACCTCTCGCACCCTAAGCGAGAATCATACCCCTAGACCAACGAGCCACATTCAAGACCTGTTGTTTTAGGTTTTACCAGCTGTTTCTGACCGTACTTTCTGCCACGTTGGCTCCAGTCTGCTGCTTTAGAACATGGACAAACCTCCTTCTGGTCACATAGCGACTACTGGAGGACATTAATGGTACTGCAGAACCCTACAGTATTACATCATCTTATCAATGATTCTACCTATATGTAATCAATAATAATTATTTGATATTGATATTATTTAGGGTGCATCCTGCACTTTTAAATAAAGTTATAATATATTAGTACCATGTCAGTGTGTATTTGTCATGGCCTCACAAAATTACATTTTATTGCATTTTCAATTCCACACCAGAGAAAAGAGAAAAGTCATAAAAATACAACACTGATCTACTTCATGTGAATACACTTGTCCATAGAACGGCCACATATACAGTATGACATTAATTAATCCCCCATTTTTATTGATTTGTTTTTTTTTTTCTCCCATTTCTTTTGCCGTAAACGCAACAATAAGAAAAGGCAACATGCAGGTGATAGCAGCACATTTAAAAACACGTACAAATTCAAAGAGAACATTCAACACAACATGTTGAGACAAAGACATTTTAGCCTTGCACCTCCCAAAAACAAATTCATATTTTAGAGGTAGTGCTCAGATTAAATTAAACTGAGCTGCAGACAGCAGTGAGTTTCCTTATGTTAACTGAAATGGTGAAATAAACTATATTATATATATATATATATATATATATATCTGGAAAAGAGAAAGAAGAAGGCATCATATGTTACTTTGTATTCTTTTAAGGAGCTTTTTGCCTTCAGCATTAACAAAGAGTTTGAATGTTTTATCTGTCAAATAAAGTGCTTCTTCTTTTTCTTCTACATTGATATGATGTTAAATGAGCACATTGGGTTTAAAAAAAAAAAAAAAAAAAAAAAACTATTGTAAACATGGCTTTTCTGTGCAAGAACCTGATCATACGTCCACAATTTAAAATGACTGCCGGTGTGCAGGTGGACCTGATTCCCCCCAGACAATTTAAAGTGCATTATTTTCTACCTTGAATGAACACTGTGTGGGTGCGCGTCACACTGTTGAGGTCACCTAGCAACACTTTTTATTTACTTTTTTTTTTTTTTTAAATAAGAAATGTATCTTTTTCCAAGGTCTTTTTTGCATTGAATTATTCCTTTAACTTACAAACTCTTAAAATTGCAAAACTTATGAGGTGATCGCTCCAATAAAAACACAGTGCGTCCATTTGCGGACACAAGCTTCATGGTAAACAAATATTACCATATGCGAAAATATTCTATCAATAACAAGGATAACAAAAATGTGCAAATTATAAAGATGGAGTGAGAATTGGGGGGACAGAAGTTCTCACTTTTGGTTATTTTTTTTTATCCCCAAAGATGCCTTAGAAAGAGAGAGGGAGAACATCAGAAATAATTTCAACAGACAAAAAACACCAGAAACAGGCTGCTGCTGCTACTGCATGGAAAAACAGTTCATTCAGGTGATGTAAAATGTCTTTAAAAAAAGGCTTTTAGATGGTGGGGGGTGACTGGGGTGGCGGGGGCACAGAGTCCGAACAGGAGTCAGGTCGGATCCAGACAGAGTGGAGGGTGAGACGCTGTCCGGTCTGAGCCAACGACAGAACGTCAGGTGGGTGTGAGGAGTCTGAGAGGCTGGAGGAGGCTGATGATAGAGGAGGAGGAGGAGGGGGAGTTATAGAACCTTCTGGAGGATGGCGTTGGGCACTTCCAGAGTCTCGTCCTTCACCAGGACGATGTCGTAAGAGTCCAGGTATTTGTCCAGTCGCTCCTCCACCTGCACAAGAGGAGATGTTACAGAGATACTTTCTTTTTTTTAATTATACTATGATTTAAAACCCTTTGTGATTTTCATTTAACTAATCAGAAATACTCTATACATTGTCAATGTGGTAAAGGACTATTCTAGCTGCAAGTTTTAAAAATTTATTTCATTTTATTGACATGTTTAAACGTGGTCTCTTTTTCAAACCTGAAGACATCCATTCATGTCCAGTATTTCATCCCCCTACCTTATCGTTGAGGAAGCCGATCTTGAGGATGTTCTCCACGTTGGGGACGCCGTCGGCCATGCTGAGGTCCCCCAGCGAGTCGCCCATCAGGATAATGTTGCAGTATTCCCTCAGCTGTTTGAAGTACTCTGTGTTCCGCAGGGCACCGTCATGTTTGTTGTACACATGGATCAGTTCACCTTTGAAACCCTTCAGGACGCCCTGTGAGGAGGAAACAAAATAAAACAAAAAAAAACGCAACAGAGAAAATTATTTGAGAAAGGAACCGGTCACTGATTTATATGCAGAGCACAGAGCAGCCGGCCAGACGCACGTTGTCGTCGAAGTCCATGAAGTTGGAGACGACTTTGACGTTGGGGTGGTAGACTCCAGCCTGGCGGATGATCTCCTCCAGGACGTCGCCCAGGCCGGCTGAGAAGATGAAGACTGGAACGTTGTGCTGCTGCAGGCGGTCGAAGAACTGCTCAAAGCCTTCCCTGAAACAGCAGCCAGCATCACCACAGCGTTTTAGAGTTACACTAACATGTACACACACACACACACACACACACATATATATATATATATATATATATATATATATATATATATATATATATATATATATATATATATATATATATATATATATATATATATATATATAAATAACTGAAAAAATGTCAAGATTTAGTGATTTTTGAGACACAAAATGTTAAATGGTGTAACTGAAAAGAATGATAACTTTTTAAGAGAGTCAAACTATTTGGTACAACATTTTCATGGTTACACAACATTTTTGGCATTGACCCATTCTACAGGCTGCATCCTGCTGCTCTGCATAAGACTGTCTCTGACAATGAGAATCAGGGTTTATTAATCATAATTCAGAAAAAAGTCATTTTTACTAATACTACTTGTACAAATAAAACATCCACACAATCAGAAAAAATAACTTATGCCCAGATGTTAAATATCAAAAAAATCCTCAACATTTGTCAAACACATCCCATCATACACTTTCTCTGTCCTAATGTCCTTATAGAAGTTTTAAATGTAGAATATCTAATGTCTCTATAGAAGTGTTGAATGTAGAACACCAGGAACAGACCTGAGAGCAGCGTCAGACTCTCTCACCACCTCGGGCAGTTTGTCTTTCTCTAGCCGCTGTTCCACAAGTAACGTGTGAGACTTGAAATACCTGGAAACACACACACACACACACACACACACACACACACACACACACACACACACACACACATTTGAAGAAGCAGCTTTAAACTGCAGAGAAAATGTCCATAATTGTTGTCAACTTATTTCATACATGAGGTATTTTGAGAGTGGGAAATTGTAAACAAAACTCAACAAAACATTTTAAACTGTGCTCACCACTCCACCATGAAGGGATATTTCTCCTCCATGGTGAGATGAGGGTCGATCTCGATGGGATAGTATTTATTCTTCAGCTGCAGCAGCTTCTGTCTGCAGTCCTCTGTCACCAGTTTGCAGTTGTCAATGATATCTGCACGAAAGAGAACAGCAGCAGCAGGATTATCACGTATGCTTCAACCTGCCGGAGTCTGAATCGAGCAGCTTCCCGTTTGCTCCCGTCGTTCTTACTGTGACACGTCGGGCAGCGCTTTCCGTTGACGGCGAACTTGCTCAACGTCATGTCGAAGTCTGTGATGATCTGCAGCAGAAAATCTGACGTCACTTCACTGAGAACTAAAACATTTTTTTTTACATTCAGAACCTGGTGATCACAGAAAAGTGGATGAAACTGAAGTACTCCTTCAATCTGTCACTGGTATAAATAGAGGATATTACACCGAAGCATAATGCATATAGAAAAACTCTTGTGTCTCAATCTTTCCTGGGCTCCAGAGTCCTAATAAAACACAAGCTTGTCAGATACTGGATCATCTGCAGCGTTTGAGCTGAGCTTATAAAGGGGGAGAGGCTGCAGCTTCTCCAGCAGGAGGTGGCGCTGCTGCTCTCAGCATCTTTAGGACCCCAGGTCGTACCTGTAGTTTGGAGGCTCCGCCCTTGATGAGGCTGCAGATGATCTGTTCCACCCTCTCAGGGTCCCTCATGTGGACCGTTGACTTCTCAAACTGAGGCATCTGGAAGCAGAAACGGCTTTTTACACACTGAGATTAATGTCGCCTGGGAAATAATGTAATAGAGATACTGCGACATCCTGAACTGACGCTTCAGCGTGGAGAGATTCACAAAAGGCTTCAGGCCTCATTTCAGGAGAGTAGGTAAGAGTGAGTGTGTGCGTGTGTGTGTGTGTGTGTGTGTGTGAGTGATCCGGAGGGTCCAAGGTCATAAAACAGCTCATGTTTGGAATGCGTCGTGTTGCGCAATGAGCTGGAATAGGATTCTAAACCTGTGATAATTTATCTAATAAATGTATTAAAAGATTACAACAGTTGCAAAAGCTCAAGTAAAGTTTTATTTGACGTTTTATGAACAGTTTCAAAAAGAGAAAATGTTTCCTGACAACAAACTGATGTGATGTTAAACAGATGTTCAGCTGACTGCTGATCACAAATAACAGAACAGAAACTTGACTTTTACACACATGGCTGCAACTAGAGATTATTTCTGTCTGAGTCTGAGAAACAAGGGAGCTGGAAACCGAATTTACATATTTATTCATACAAAATCACTTAAAACAATCAATTGATTCACAGATGTCTAAGATGCGTGTTTGTTGGTAATAAAAAAAACAGTATTAATTATTCATTTTAACACAGTCTATATGAAAATACTTTAATTTTTGGATCTGAAACTTGACTAAAACTTAATAAAAATAATTAATGGTACTTATAAATATAAGTCACATTTATATACAATTTTTATATTAATTTTTAATAAAAAAATCCTTCTCTAATTGCAAACTGGAGGAGTGACGCAGGAAATGGGTATAATGCAGATTCTGCTGATGAAAGTTTAACTGATAATCACACTCACACACACACACACACACACATCTTACATAAACAGCACCAGGCAGCAGCTCAAAAATCAGAAACATAACACCCATTACACAAACTAAATATAAAACACTGTGTCCCATCACACACACATTATGTCTAAGCTGCATATTTGTTTGTTTTTTGTGGTCATCGAGTCTTTTCTGCGGATCTGAGCTTGTTTAACAGGTCACATCAACAAAAACGGAGTTAGAGACGTGTTTTCCGACATGAAATAAAACAAACACTGTTTTTACAGTACAACGCCTATCATTCCTTTTCACTTATTCTGCTTTTAATTCAAGGAGCAAGCAACATTACCCTCAATTCATCCTTTAATGACACTACAAGCGCAAATAACGGAGGTCAAAGGTCAAAGTCTCCCCGTAGGAAGCAGAAACGTTCCACACCAACATTCAGACTCACCTCGGGGCAACTGTTGTCTCAGCGCGGAAAAAAAGCGAAGAAAAGATTGTGTAGCTGCCGGCGGCTTTTATATCTACAGCAGCAGCTGGGGAGGGAGTGGGCGTCGCCCAAAAATACATGACGCAATGTAACCCCCCCTACACACACACACACACACACAGACACACACACACACACACGCACACACACACACTTGTCATTTACAGCTGACCCGTGTCAACACACACAAACAGCTGGTATAAATAGACGTGGAATGGGGCCACTGAGCCAGCACAAGAAAAGTCACATTTGTAAACTACCATCGTTCCAGTAATGTGACCTTTGACCTCTGCAAAAAAAGGAGCCAATAAAATCAATCAGGAACGTGGACTTGTGTCAGTGTGACTACTGCTGAGCACACACATTTCAACAGACCCCCGCGCCCCACCCCTACACACACACAAGAGACAAACACACACACACACAGCAAGCAGGTATTTGTACAAACGCACACACAGGAGCTGGTGGTGGAGCCCGTGGCTCCCCGAGGTGTTGCTCTTTCTCTCTGGTTGAATCTTCACATGTCTATCATTAGTTTTTAATGACACGAGTCCTCCAAAGTCATGTTTGTTCGTTCCATCAATATCAGGTCAAAGCAACACGGGAATCATTAGGACACATTGTTACTACATCGATTAATAGACCGAAAGCCTCTGGAAGCATGGGAATTGTGAAATTGTGCAATGACAAAGCTAAAGAGTTTAGGGGTGTTCCTCAAGAGTCATTGATAACATTCTTCACTGGTTTCACTGGTTCACTGATTTTAGAGCTGCAACTAATTCATCCATTAGTTGTTTGGTTTGTAAAATCGTGTAAAATGTTGATCACCATTTCAAAACACTGAATATTCAACCTAAAATGTATTCTTTTTTATCCAGACCAACAGTCCACAGGCAGAAAGTTAAAGGCTTACCTTTAATAAAAGAATAAAAGCTGAAAATAATCAGATAAAGAAAAGAGAAACTGGGCCAGAGAATTTGGACATTTTCTTCTTGAAAATGACTCAAATCAATGAATCATTTATTAAAATAATTGATAATTAATGTAATAGTTGACAATTGATTAATTGGTGCAGCTCTTAAATGGTCTGTTGGTAGCGGGGGAAAAACAATTGAAATGAAGGTCAGGTCAGCTGCTGTCTTATATTTCTTATCGCTGCTTTATTTCCGCTGATCGCTGCTTAACAGCAGTTTTTGAAATGGAAAATCACCTTCAGAGCTGTTTGCGAGGCCTTGTTGCGACATGTTTTACATACAGTATAAAGTAGCCTCTCTGACCTCAGACAGTACAGCGCATACCACGACTCTGAAAGTAGGTCGACTCTCTCCGGTTTCACCTCAGCACAATAACAGACGGTTTGTGCTGGAACTGAAGTCGCAGTATCTCACAGATACAGAATCTCTGTGTCTCACTCGCTCTGTTCAAACTCCATCCTCTGCAATCTGCATTCATTTGGCTTTGGCCCCGTTTGCAGCAATGTCGTGAATTCCAAGGTGAGGTCAGGTGAACTTTATTCAACACAACTGGAAACAGATACAGCAGCAAATATATTAATAAAGCAACAATAAAGCAGCAATAAGAAAGCCTCGGGGAACATCCTTTTTTTTTTTTTTCCCCACTACATTAGGGGCACTCTGATTGGCAGAGTGTGCAGGGAGCATACAGCACAGAGTATGAGTATGAACGCTTGGTTCACTGTGAAAGACCAGTGTGTTACTGTGTCTAAAATGTTGGCAGAGGACAGCATGAAGACAAAGAAATTAAAGACATTACACCCCAATCACGCTGATAAACCGATTTTATGTCATTTTATTTTTCAGTATCATATGTTTTGACATGGTCAGTTAAAAATGTTTCTTTAAGGATTCAATTTTTTTAGAATTTCAGATGCACTTTAACTCTTTCCTGTTACAGTTAATAAAGGTATTCTTTGTTGTAAGTTGGTTTTCATACATTTATAAGGACTATTTATAGTCACGTGGGGGGGCAAGATGTTTCCTTCTTCCATAGGGGGCATGACAGAAAATAATTGAGAAGCACTGCTGTAAGGTGATTTTAGTGATTTCCATGTACACAACTTAACAAAGGCTATATGGTACTGTCAACAAGTTTGACAGCAACTACCACCATCGTAATCCACCTTATAAACCACCACCATTATAAACAAACGGAACACAAATCTGCAGCAATTCATGTAATGATCCTACAAACATAGTATGTAATTTGCCCCCGAAAATCGTCAGGTTTTTAAACTGTAACCACCTCCCACAAATATAATGAATCACTATCACAAAACAAATATTCTTGTCTTGCAGCTTCTTCTCAACGTTTTTGTGATGAAACTTCCTGCCGATATCTAATAGTTATTGCATTTATGGAATTATTGCATCAAAGGTTGCCGATTTGTGGGATGTTTTTCTGTCTCTGCACATCGAGGAAAAGTTTTTAAAAATATGAGCAGATATAAACTCTCCTGTGCAGATGCATGGAGGAGCATTAGAGTTTCCAGATGTGTTTTTTACAGTGGTTATTGAAGTGATTAAGGAACATTTAGCAGAGACTGTGCAAGCAAAACCCCTCTTCTGTGTGATCAGGGTCAGAGCTGCAGGGGAAGTATCCTCCAAAACTCTGCTGCTATTAACACAGTTAAAACCAAATCAGATTCAAACATGTGGGTTTTCATTCTGAACCATGTCAATCAAACCAGTTGCAACTTCCATGTCTCTTTTCTCTTCTTCGAAGCAAAAGTAAAAGCCAACTTGAAACGATGCAGTAACTAATCCGACTGAATCTCACAACCTGCTTTTTCCCTCCGCTCGCTGCTCCCCGGTTCACCGGGGTCAACGACCTCTCACATACTTCACCATAAACTCCACACGAGAGCGAGGGGGAGATTTCATTCAAAGGTTCAGCGGTGGACGTGAGGCTGAATGAGGAGTCAGGAGGGAACAAACGTGAGAGTAAAAACTAGACATGAGGACGAGGCTGAATCAGGTTTTAAGATGCAAACATTCACCCTGAAGTTTGACTTGTTGCCGCAAGAAGCCAGAAGCCGCTTGCACACAGAGAGACGACCTTATCTCCTGTAATTGACGTCCCTGGCAGCCGTCAAACCTATAGCTGACCTACAGCGTCTGGACAAAGGTCAGCGGGAGGTTCCAACCATGATTTAAAAAAAAAGAAAAAAAAATACGATAATTGAAGAAAAGATTTTTCTCTGAAATTAGTGCAGAGCAGAGTTCAGCTGGAGCCCAGAAGACACACACATCTGTGTACCGTCCCCACGGCCACTTACCATCAATATCATGTCTACATGTGTCAGGTAAGTGACTTTAAAATAAAAACACCTCCGTGTTCATGGTAAATCAAATAAAAGCAATATAAGAACTACATTTACACATGAAACAAAGTGATTCTTGCTAAACACATTACTTGAAATGATTAATAATGTGTCAGCGGTGTGAAAAGTGTGAGGCCTCCATCAGTTAAACAGTGTCTGCTGCTGCTGATAATGTGATCACATGTTAAAAAAAAAGTGAAAGAAACTTCACTTTCTCTGCAATTCACCTCAACGACTCTTCACTTAATTATTGACAGGCCTATATAAAATACACAATATAATTAAAAGAAAAACAGTGGGAGGCTTCTGTTTAAACAGATAATAATAAACTTTTAAAAACATCCAAGTGAACAAGCTCAGGCAGTTTTAGACTATTTTTGATAGATATTCTGTAGTTTATTTAGTGCAACCTCATTAAAGCCAGAACCAACCCTGAAGTTGTTATTCTTCATGTAAATATAACTGAGGAAGCTTCGTGACGCTGTGCAGCCGTCGAGTCTGAGGCGTGTGGACTCTGCCCTCTGCTGCTGAACGGAGGAAAACCACTGAGCAGCAGCAACTAAACTCTGAAATTAACTCATCAACACTCGTTATTAAGTATTATGATGATCACTTTAGCAGTAACAAATATTTTCTATAGACAAACTGTGATAAACAGTTTGTCTCGTCTTGGTTTTCTGGTCTCTCCTTCTGTCTACTTCCTGATTTTTCTTTTTTTTTTTTTTTTTTTTTTTTTTTTTTTTTTTTTTTTTTTTTTTTTTTTTTTAACTTGGGGGGCCATAACAGTTGACTTTCAAAAGCAACTTGTTCTTGTGGACTAGGCTGCAGTCTCTGTGCATTTCCTGTGTCTCCACCTTTGAACTCTAACTCTCTTTTTCTTACTTTTCCTTCCCCTTGTTATACCCGTTTTTTTCCTTTATATTTGCTCTTAAAGAGACTTGTCACTTGTTTTTCTGCATCTGGATCCTCCTCACAAACACGTAACCACCAATGAACAAAGGCCGGTAACGAGCTGTAGAACCAAACCGCTTCATAACAGAGACCACAATGGTTTTCGTTCTGTTTTTCTCGTGAAGTATTCCTGAAGTATTCCTGAAGCTGGTGAAAAGCTGGTGCATGAAACCAACAGGACGGAGAAGGAAAGTCTTAACGGGGCTGAGGGCGTGTGGTTTTCAGCTCCCGGGGTTCGGAGCGGATGTTTGTCCGTCTTTCGCCGCCTCAGGCAACATCAAAAACAGATGGTCACGAGTTTCCACGCTCAAGGTCGAGACAGGGAATTACTTTCTGTCCAGCGGCTTCTATTAAAACCTAAAACCACGATCGCCTGACTTCACTGATCGCAGCCACGCAGCTGGTTGATGCGTCATTTCAGCTCTAATTAACAGCACTACCTGTAAATACAGTGGAACCACAGGCTGGAAAACACATCAGTCATTTTTTATAAGGAAGATCTCTTTGTTTCTCTGTCCAAAAATGAGAAAACGACAAGTAAATATCAGCCAAACTGTGATTTTAAATTTTAACAATTGATGCTTTCTGATGAGAAATCAGCTCTGACGCATTTCAGAGTTTAACATTCCATTTTATTTTTTACAAGCTGGCATCAAAGTTAGGGCAATCAGATGGGCAGAGGTCAGAGGTCAGGATGCGTCATAATGTAAACAGGTATTTTTCAAACTGGTACGAGAAGACGCAGAACAAACGCAGCGATAACCGACACTTTGGAAGCTTAGCGGCTGTTTTTGCGGCAAAAAATGAAACGTGACAATAAATTTGGCTTCAATTGTTCTTGTTAACCGAGTTTGTTAGAAACTGTGCATCTGCATTACACAGAGACAAATAACTCAGACATTAATAGAGATGCTGCTGAGCATGTGGTAACACCGGCATATCTTCATTAATACTCTTTATCTGAGTATTAAATGAAAAGTAAACAACTTATGGTGAAGGAAATGCAAGATATTTGGAAAAAAAGAAAAAATAATTATTAATTTAAGAAAAATTTTGTAATAGCAGATCTTTCTAAAACCAGGGCTTGAAATGTATTTATTTAAAAAGGCAAAATTTCTGCTTCCAATGGATTTCATAACATAAAATAACTATTATTAGGAGATGGCAGGACTCTTTTATCTTTGCATTTTTATGAACAGACTTTATCCGCTTTGGACTTTAAACCGTTATTCACGATAACGGCAAACGGTTCTTTTAATTAAATGTTTTGTGTTATTCTTGAAATAATCAGCATATACATAAATAGACAAACAGTCAGTAGACTATATTCATTCTAATGCCAGGTGTTACCACAGCTAAATGTTGATTTTTACCGTTTTATTTTAAATATTGATTATTGGTGTCCTTGATCAGCTAAAAAAACATATTTGTTGCTCCCTAATTGAATAATTATTTGTGTGACATTCCTGGTTGAACCTTTCTTGTATCTATCTCTTGTTTCTAATGATATTGTACAGCACATGTGTCAAAACTTCAATCCTAGAGGGCTGAGTGGGTGCAGGTTTTTGTTCCAACAAGGCCATCATACGCCTGATTCTACTTTTTAACAATTAGAGGTCTTGCTGAGGACCTTCATTAGTAGAATCAGGTGTGTTACTGCCTGGTTGGAACAAAAACCTGCAGCCACACGGCCCTCCAGGACCTGAGTTCGACACCCCGGTTGTACAGTGTAAAGATCCAGCTAAGACCTGTCAGACTGGTTAAACAGCTGGACTGGATAAACAGCTGGACGGGTTGAACACCAGGTGCTGCTGGGTCCTGATTAACCTGTTGCTGCTTTTTCAACAACAGAATGCAGCAGAGGAACAGGAGAGGACACGGTGGAGGACAGTGGGACACTGGAGGACATGAGGACAGTGGAGGACCTCTAGAACTCAGCGGGGACACAGTCGATCAGCCGCTGAAGCTGTGTTGCCTCAAAAAGAAGCTTTTCCTCTTTCTGTTCGAGAAAAACCCGCTAGTGACCTCTAAAAAAACACAGCAGCTGTTTTTAGGGAACATTCGCGCATGCGCAGAGCATCGTGGAGCGTCACGACTGACAAGTTACCGGCAACACGGCGTCAGGTTGTGGCGATTTTCAAAATTAAAGCGCACATTGCATCACATCCTCAGGCTGGACCCTCCTGGCTTCTCTGAGTGTTTCATACACAAATGTAAATATTTTAAGATTAAACCAAGTTTTTGTAATTGGAAGAATTGCTTGCTAGTTTTGTCATCTTATTTAATACAGAATTCTAGTCTTGTCAGGCAGATAGGAAAACTATCTTCCTGTTTTCATAATCTGTGACAGTTTTAGGATTTTTTTCTGACCATTTAGAACTTTGCTTATGACCTACCCCACTGTATCTAATATGATCAAGTTTATGGTAAAGTATCAACCAACTATAATTAACAATAATAAACTAAAATACGCTGAACTTTTAAAAACGAAAAAGGAAAAAATAAACTGAAAACAAAGTGTAAAAAAAAGAAAGCTTTTATAATAAAATACAAAACTATTATAACCTTGGTTCCTCTTAAATAAACTATAACATTGAGTTATAACGCTACTCTTGACAAATTCTCTAGACGTGAGCTAAGAACGCAGGCTTTTATTTTGAAAGCTCACCTTCCGGTCCCTTATCTCATCTCGGGCTAGCTTCACGCAGCTAGCCTGCGTGTTTTTGACTCACCATTTCGATGATGCGGGTTTTCTTCCCCGCTCGCTTCTTCTTAGCCACGATGTACTGAGCCAGTACGACGCCGCCGAACAGCGCGCAGACGCTCGCACTGGCGGCGGCTCCAACCTTCACCACGGCCGCCTTGTCCATGACGGTCCGCTGTTCCTCCGACGAACAGCCGCCCGCCGCTCCGCCGTCCGGACAGTCGCGTCCTGCCTGCTGCGCTCCTATTGGTGGAAGCAGCAGCCAAAGATCGTCTACGAACAACATAACAGGTCACTCTGTGGAGAATTATAATTTGGAACCCTCCTCAAAAAAATAACGTGGTAGCTCGATGTAAAATAAAATATCAAGTTTGAAAACAAGTTCAACAATATATTATAATCGTGGCGAAAATTAACTTAGTATATTTACTCTATTGTATTTTTACTAGTTATAATTGCTAGCGTTGTTATACTACTGTCCGTGACGCTACTATAATCCTCAAAATAACAAGAAATAAAGGCTTTAAATATTTCAATCTATGTCTAATGAATCTATGTAATTGGAGTGTCGCTTTCTGAAATGATTGACAAAATATATTAAACCTTTAAATGATATTGTAATTACTTGAGATGTGCCTGTACTTCAATCTACTACATTTATCTGACACTTGTAGTTACTTTAACTCTTAATAAACCGGACATTAAAATTAACAGATTCCAATTTACAATGACATTCTGTCTGTACTAAAATCTTACTTTACAGAGGAAGGTTTAACATACAATGATATTTGTCAATATAAGTTGTTCAAATTGTCAAATTTTACTAAATAAAAAAAAGTCACCCACTGTGTAAAAAAAAGTTTGTTTGTTTTAAGAGAAGATTAAATGAATTCAAATTGAGATTTGCATAGTTTTTGCCCTGAAACCTAAAACTTTTTTCTTGTGAGCTTTGACATTCAATAAAAAGTGAATCTATCACAACTTTTGAACGGTTTGTAGATACTACAATAAAAATCAAACACAGGAACAGTTCAAGAAAGAGAAACAGGTTTTATTCAACCGCTGCTGTCATGCTGTATCACATCTTCAAACCACAACAATAGGATTAATAATAAAGCTAATTAACATAACTAAAGCCTTAAAGAGTTTTAGTGTGTGTGTATGTGTATAAACAGGATGAGGCCGGGACGAGGAGTCTTGTGACCAGCTTGCAGTAGAGAAGCAGTGTTGGAATGCATTACAAGTAAAGTCAATATAAGCTCTACAGTCTGAAAATAAATACCAGCAGCATCTGGGTCTGAATCACGTCACGCGACGGGAGCGACTGCCTCCAAAAAATGATTAAGAGTCACATGGGAGAAAGTTCCTGTACATTATTCCTTAATTTAAATGTAGAATGGTGCATTATTAGTTTGTCAGAGGGGAGACATGTCCATTTTTAGCTACAAGACCTTCAAATCTTGAGAGATGGGCTGAGTGTTTTTTTTTTTTTACCCTCTACCATTTGTGATATTTAAGATAAAATCTCTTTAAACTGGGGAATTTTCAAAAAACAGAAAGTTATTATCATGGAATCCAGCAGTTAGGGTGAGCTAGTATCAACTGGTTAAATTTCAATAACAAAATAAATAGAATTAAAAATAAAACAGTGAAATCTCAGTTGACCCCTTTAGAAACTGACTTTTGTACAGTGAACAAGATACATAAGGAACACTTGTCTGATTTAACGCTCCCACAATCTTCTTCATCCTCCTCCTCCTCCTCATCAGAATATTGTAGGCCCGAGTTGAATTACTCCACAGGCCGGATGCCCTTCGCCTCCTCAAGCTTCCTCAGAGTCTCGTCCCAGTGGGTGAATTGCTTGGACAACAGGAACATCTGAGAAAGAGATTTAGAAAAGTTCAGGATTTAGAAAATAAAGCACTTTCATGGTCATGGGAAATAAAAGCAATGGAACAAATATATGTATGAATGCAGAATTAACATACAGGAAACATGCTGGACAAAAAAAAACCTACAAAATCTGCTGCGATATATCTTTAGTTTTAAAGTTTTAACTTATATTTCACATTTACAGAAGAACATTATTTAACTTTAGAGTTAAACTAACCCATTATTTAAAAAATAAAGTATTTAATTTATAATTTCAATAAGACAGTGTTAACATAATATTTGTAACCACTCCTACTTAGAGCTTCTATACAAATACTCATAGTATTCATATATTATTATAACTACAACGGAAATAAGAAGGTACAAGATGAAACTTGTAATTAAATAACATGGATCTCTAAGATTTGAAAGTATTTAAGGAAAAAGAAAAAAAATACCATTTTGTTGTATTCCTCAAAAAGTTTCTTCACTTCCTGGGATTGAGCCTCTGTTTGGTCCTTTTGAGAGATAAAATAAAAAAAACAAGGGAGGAGTTAAGAGATGAAACTAATGAAAGAGAGATGCAAGGAGGCTGATGGGGATTGATTGAGAGAAAGAAAGGATTACCTGCTCCTTGATGTGAATCTGTGACAGACGCTGCAGCTTGGTAGCATGCTCCGGTACATCTGTGAACAACAGAAGCACAGTGTGCAGAGCTGATAGATAAACACAATACTGCAACATTTCCTCTTCTGTTCTCCTGAGTCTGATCTGCTAGATGCTGCTAAACCTTACGGACATTCTACTTTGCTGTCAAGAGGTAAAACCACCGAGCAGATGTTGCCTTGTCCTAGGTTTTCTTGTGAAACTCACCTCTGATGTAGGTGCTGTCCAGCAGCGGCTGCAAGTCGCTGACCTGCTCCAGCAAAGCAGCGTGGGACAGCAGGAAGTCCTCCTCTGTGCACAAGACACACAACAGCAGCATTATAATGCAGTAAAAACATCAATGCTATCATTACAAATATTGAGATGTGTTTAATAAAAGCCCACATTAAACAAGATAACTTTGATTACAGTTGTTAATAAATGTTTTTTCTATGCAGAATACTCCTGGTTCTTACCAGCTAGGATGAACTCTAGCTTCATGTTGTCAGGTACAGAAATGTGGTCGGTGAACTGCGGGTCCAGGTACTTCAGCAGGTCCTCAACTGCAACAAAGCATCAACAAACAGGTCGGAAATCTGACAACTCGATAACATAACCATCAATGTGAAGCAGTTTTCTTTTAGTAACTAAAAAAACAACAACATGAATCCCTGAATCCAGGCGATGACTCACTCTTTTTGTGCAGAATCTTGACTCGTTCTCTCTTGTTGGCCGTGTTGGTCAGACCTGCCTGAATCCTGGCCAGAGACTCCGCACACTGCAGGACACACACAAAAAAATTACAACTCATTCAATTACATGGAATATGTGATATGATCCCTAACATAGGGCACAAAACACAACACAAAAGCTCAATGTTTGCCAGGCTGCTGGAAATAGAAACACATGAAGCAGTGTTTTTACCCTTTGCATTTTCTGCTCTGATCTGTCAAGATACTTTTTTTTCCATAATAATATAGACTTGAAAATTATGTTTTCCATACTGCGTAGGAACCCTGAATAAACGAAACACTACTTTAGTAGGATAATTTGCCTCCACCTCAAAAAATAAGAAATCAAATCCACTTCAATGCCCCTTTTGTATGTTCAGTGTTTTTCACATCATATGATGAATGAATCATCCTGCTGAAACAGACCATTTATCCACTATGAAATAACTTAGCTTGAAACTATTATTAAATGAGAATCTCTGCACATCACACTGTGTTATTCAGAGATCCTCTAATTCTGAGTATATAACAGGAGGAATAATTACATCAAGCGAAATATAGTTACATGTTTAGATGGGCTCCTAATTGTTCCTTTAATCGATCATTGAAACAGGTTTTATTCTAGCACCTCATCATCAATAGTGAGCTGAGAAAACCCTGTTAGTTATGGCAACAACATTATTTGTAGGAGGAAAACTCTTAGTCTGAACAGCAGGACTGTCCTCTGCTACAGAAAGTCTTATTTTATTGAATTCCATTTTTCTGTTTAATGCAGGTATTCTGTACATTCTCTGTAGCTCTGTCTCGGTTATTCTCCCCAGTAAAGGTTTGTTTTGAGTTTTCTTTGTATGATGTGACGCTGTAACAACAGTGGATGATGTGTCGCTGTTAAACAAATGGTAAAAGCCCCTGAGGCCAAGCTTTGATTCATGATTTTGGGCTTAACCGACCGAATGTTCGATTAATCAATGCAATAATGCAGAATGGCCTCTTTAAATTTAAGTTCGAGCCCATCAGAGAGATGCGCTAAAACGGGTTAGGTTATAGCCAATTCAGGACTAGCTAGTTCAACAATGGACCCGTTTGGAGGACTTGTATGTATTCGTCCTGCTGAATTAGTTTCTTTATGACATGACAGACATGTTCAGTAGAAGAAAACTATCTGTCTACAGCTCTACCGGAGCCTGTTGTGACCCCTGACCGCAGCAAGGCGTTTACTCGCTGACAGCCTGTTAGCTCTGGGGGCTAACAGCTAGCAGGCTACGTCACAGTAGCCGTCAACGTTCCTTCAGAACGAACCTTGACGGGTTTCCCGCTTTTGCTCCTCCTGTCTCCGTAGATTCGAGCCTCCAGCGTCTGCAGCCGCAGCTCCAGGTTGTCGGTCTCCAGCTTTTTATCCATTCTCGAAGCGAGCTGCGGACACACTGAACACAAACGGCCCGGTGTTGCGGTTTATAAAGGGACCGTGTTTCCTGATGTCTCTCAGCCGGGCCGCGGTTCTTCTTCTTCTTTCTTTTTCCGTCGCATCTTCTTCTTCTTTTGAGTTAATTGGCGGCAAACTACTTCTGGTTGGACTACCGCCACTTACTGTACTGGAGTGTTAGACAAAAAATAAAACAATTTTATTTACAGAATTCACTTTGTATAAATGAATTCCGTGAGCTTTCCATAAATTAAAAAACAGTAGCGACCATAAAATATAATTAAATGAGTGAGAAGTATCTAACATAGTAGTTAAAGTAGAGTAATGTAATACGATAGATATTACAAACAAATTAAAGTAACTGAATATATTAAACCTAAAGTATATTTGGATTACTTCTCAGCTCTTCTGTGAGTTATATAATCAATTATTTGACCTTGGTCCACAGATTTAAGAGACCGTCTCTCAAAGATCTACACTGATCCTCAATAAAACCAAACAAACAGAACAAACAAAAAAATGTAATAACGATTGGGGTATTTCGACGACGCAGTAGCCCTTCGCCACACGATGGCGGTGATGCAAAATGTCATTAAAACCCGAAGAAGAAGAAGAAAAGGATCAGCTGAAAGTCACCAGTTAACACGGTCACTCCTCAAACCGAAACACCTCCGGTTTCGCCTTTTGATGACGCACTTCCAGCCGTTTACATATAAATTTCGTTTTATTAAAAAATACGACATATAGACCGAAATTAAATATGCAGCTAAATAAGGTATATGATATTCAAACAACTTTTCCTTTAAATAAAACGGAATTAGTGTTAAAATACAGTGTTTAACCCTTTTGTCTGTCGTTACTGCTGTACAGAAAACCGTCGCTCGGTGTCGCTGTTTCGCGGTTTCTTCACAGATTTTACACCGACCGTCACGGCCCGTCTTCTTCCATTCAAGCTGACTGCAAAACATCAGCAAAAAAGTAAGAATTATTCAAATACCATTGCCTGTAATCCTCTCTCGCACACACGTGAAGCCTCAGTAACATCTTCACCCGGGAGGCTAAGTTAGCACGTGTGTGTGTTGGCAGGTTTATTCCCACTAGCTCAGTTAGCTCAGCTAGCCTCCGAGCTAACGTCAGTTGTGGATCGGAGCTGCGCAGTTTGACAGTTTCAAAGTGTCACAGGACTATAGCTCGCTAACAAGTCCCCCACTCATCAATAAAGACGTGAATGTCGGTATTAACGGGTCCACGTGTCGTGTTGAAGTTTCCCTCTGACGCTGCCCGCAGACCAGCAGCCTGCCGTGCCGTGTGTTGATATGAGGAAGCTGCCTCCGTGTGGATCCGAGGATCTCTGTGGATCGCTGTGAGCAGACATTCTTTATGAGCCGCCGGGAGCCGCAGCACGATGGCAGATGACAAGGACGTGTTGAGAGACGTTTGGTTCGGCCGGATCCCGACCTGCTTCACCCTGAACCAGGATGAGGTGACCGAGAGGGAGGCCGAGCCCTACTACGTGAGTGCTGTGGCTCCATGTGTTCTCTGTGGGGTTACAGGGGAGGTTCAGGTTCCTAAAACAACATCCTGGTGCAAACACACGAGCAGGCAGCCATGGTGTTACCACAGCTCATCAGGAAAACCCTGTCTGAGACTGCTGAAGCCCCATACACACTCAGGTCCAAAATTATTCATACCCCTGTCAAATACAAGGGATTTCTCTTTCTCCACTTACAAAGTAGTATTTCACTTCAGTTTTTACACAAAAAAAGTCTGAAGCCATAATTGATTTGTGTTTCGTAAGAATGTATGTATATATGTATATATATATGTATATATATACACTTTATAGTTGAAAGACTTTCTTGTGTGTCCTATTTAAGTAAAAACTGAGGTGAAATACTAATTTGTTAGTGAAAAAATCAAGAAAATCGCTTGTATTTGATAGGGGTGAGAATAGTTTTGGGCTTAAGTGTATACCGTTTTTATCATTTATTTGGAATTTCCATTATCTTTGACAAAGAAGTTAAAAATCACACGGTATCATATAGAAAATGACACCTACACCACACACACAGATCAGAAAATAAACCAAATAAGTCTGCACATACAAATAAAACAATAGCATCTTTCTATGGAAACAAAAGCACTGTTATCACAAATGCATTACACCAAAAACAACTTTATTTGACTTTTAGCAATTCTTATTTTACTATTTTTTTGTCCTCTTGTTTATACTGAGTATTAGGTCTTTAATGATCTTACAATGGAAGTGCTGGTGGAAAAAATCATGTTTAAAAAGATAAATAATGGATATAGCCCGGAAGGTAGAGAAGTGATAAAAGTGTTTATAGGTAGAAACTGGAATGTTGGAGAAGGATGGTTGCCAATCACTCACAGATTTTGGTCATGTGAAAAGATTCCTGGGGTATATATGGTTTGAGTATAAGAGGAGAAGCTGAATGAAACAAAATAAACCTCTAATCTAAGCTTTAGGTTCCTCTTTTTGTTCCACCGCAGCTCAACAGAAACAGAGGAATCATAAAAAGTGAATGTAAATGTGCCAGATATTTTCTTTATATGGACTAAACCAGACAGCTGAAGCCTTATATAACCGACTTCAAGTGACTGTTTAGACGTAGACATAAAAACACATTAACATGGTCTTTTAACAGCCAGTATGGAGAGGAGGAATAATGACAAGGAAAACCTGCTTCACTGCTCAGAATTCATTTCTTTATTTTAAATTGGTATGTACGGATTAATATAGAGACATATTAGATGTCTATTAAGAAAAATTAAAACCTTTTTTCACAACTGAAACGTTGCTTCTACCAAGGCCCTCTGATAGTGCTGATATTGCTCTTGTTCATTTGTTTTAAAAAGGCATGATTGCTTTCTCTGTTCACTTTTTGCAATCGCTGAAGTCCAAGTGAAACAACAAAAATTAGCTGTAGGAGCCACGGAGGCTATGTATAAAACCACGTGGCAGCAGGCAGCAGTGTGTTCTATAAGCTGGTAGAAATTGTAGATGGATAAATCTACACAAAAACAAGACAATGAACACATCTCCCTAAGCAAATTCACATGGTAACGGTTTTTGCAACAACAGTCTCTTTTTATGTCATGTATGGACATGATTTGAACCTATCCAGATAAATTCTGTGGAAAGATCCACTTCTTATCACCTTAGGCTTTTTATCTAAAACTAAGCCTGTTTTGTGATCTTTTAATCAGCGTTTCCTGCTTTATCTCAGCCTGTTTTACTCTAACCACGCTTGTAAAGAGAATCCACTCTTGTAAAGTTCTGTTTAGAACTGTGGCTGCTTCTACCTCAGAAATGATTTCTTATATAAAACTGTCTTTTTATGTGGCTGATTTTATGTGTGATCATGACTAAAGGAGACAGTGTAATTCAAATGCTCTAAATTTATCCAACAGTGCAGCGCACAGAAATACCCTGTGCTGCTTTAACAATGTCCTCCTCTCTCCAGCTGCTGTTACCCAGGGTGAGCTACCTGACTCTGGTTACGGACAAAGTGAAGAAGCATTTCCTCAAAGTGATGAGAGCTGAGGATGTGGAGGAGATGTGGTTCGAGTATGAAGGGACACCGCTCAAATGGTGAGAGAACCATCAGGGCAGGAACTGATTTTACTAATTCTCTCAGGAGAAAAATGAAGAGAAGAAGAATGAGATCTAAATTCAAGAATATTGAGTAAACCATCAGATATATGAGCTATAAAGTCTAAATAAACTCAGCTATATAAATAAAACAAAACAAATATGAATGAAAATGTCACAAATATAATTAAAATATACAAGGTTAAAAGTGAAAAGATTTTTATAAAAAGACATAAATATTAGGAATTTCTGAATTTTCTCATATTTTCCTGACCAAAATGTTCAATTACCAATGAAAAATGATATTTCTACTCAGTATTACAATTTGTGGACTCCTGAATTTATTTTTTTTCTCATCATGACAGATAATATAATTTTTTTCCTGATTGCTGTTGTAGTAATTTCCATTATAGACCTTATAAAATCTGCTGCATGTTACAACTGACACCAGCAGGGAACTGTGGCCTGTGGCGATGTATCATACTTTAATTTAAATTATTTCAACAAATCTGCTTCTTGGAACTTTGAATAAAAAACATCCATGTTCTCCCACAAACATCACCACAGTCAGGGTGTGTTAAACCACCTCTGACTGCAGGAAAAATCAGCTGGTGTTAACCACCAGCTTCCTGTTCCACTTCAGCCGCCATGACAACGTCCTGCCGCAAGATGTCGCTATAGCAACACGTAACGCCACGTAACGCTTGAAGAAAGTGAACAAATGTGGATAATTTGCTATGAACCTCTCAAATGTTGATGTTTTATCACTGCCAATTCATTGTAAATATTAGACCTTTTTGGTTGAATGACAGAATTTTACAAGTCTGTCTTAATAATCATATTTTTTTTTGCATAATAATACCTCACGTTTATTTCTGAGGTAGTTGTAATTCATGTTTCCATGAACTACAGCTGCATGTAATTTGTTGGTCAATAAATGTATTGATCACTGAGACAACAAAATAAGCTGTTTTGTTCATGAAATGGCTTAAAGTGTTGATTGTTTCCCAAAGCTTAAGATGCAATCTAAAATTAAAGGTGCAATGATCAGTAGATTAATTGATTAGTTAGCAACTATTGCATTGCTAACCATTGGTTCAACTAATAAACGATTTACTGATTTAAGTCATTTTAAGTAGGAAAATGTCTAAATTCTCTGTTCCAGCTTCTCAAATCTGATTATTTTTTGGTTTCCTTAGTCCTCTGTGATGGTAAACAGATTATTATTTGCTTGTGGACTGTTGGTCCTGACAAAAAAAAAACACAGCTGTGAGAAGTGAAGTCTTATCTGCCATTTTTTTTTTTTAATTTTTTAACCAGTAACATTATTTGTTGCTTCCAGGCACTATCCAATAGGAGTTCTGTTTGACTTTCATGCCTCCAGCACTATCTTACCCTGGAGCATCACTGTGCACTTTAAGGTAACTCGTTTCTGCGTTTCTGATTAAGGAATGTGTTAAGAAAAGCATACACTATGTAAACTGAGACAAAGCGTATTTTAGCTCACATTTTTCCTTTTCCAATGAATGTGTGTCAGAGTTTTCCAGAGAGTGACCTGCTGCACTGTCCATGTAACTCTGTGATCGAGGCCCACTTCATGTCCAGCATCAAGGAGGCCGACGCTCTCAAACACAAGAGCCAAGTTGTCAACGACATGCAGAAGAAAGACCACAAGCAGCTGTGGATGGGCCTGCAGAATGGTGAGACACACACACACACACACACATGCTCACATTTCAAAGAAGAGCAACCACAAGCAGCTGTTGTGGAATCATACAGCCGCACATTACCTCATTAACACTCCGATGCACATGTTGACTCTGCACCTCACTCACCTACAGACAGGTTCACATGTTTTTGCACGTTCATACATGATGTTGTAGTGTTCAGGGTAAGCATGACATACACAGCGGGACACACACACACACACACACACTCCACATCTCTTTTTATTCTGGTAGCAGTCTTTGAAGCACGCCCACACTTCTTCCCTTTCCGTTCGCAGACAGGTTGATTTCCTATCGGACTCTGGTTGTGATAACGTTTTGCGTAGGTGAAGCTGCCGTTGATGAAAGAGGGGAAAAGGGGCGTGGTCACTGATTTGGTGGAGGTCTGTAGTGTGGGAGCAGACACTCCGAGGGGGGATGGGATGGATTCAAATGTTAGCATTCGTGTGAAACCCATCACCTTTGAAAAGTGAAACTTGACATTTTGTGGTAGGTCAAGTTGACCAACCAACCTAACAAACGCTCTGTGAGCCAATCAGAAACAGATATGTCAATAGGTCACCTTGTGTTGATCTAGAGGTGTAGGTTCTCTCCTCCTTATAAATGAATATATAATGTAATACGATAAATCATATTTATTCTACTCAATATTTGTACCAAAACAATAGATTTTTACCCCATTTGATCAGTCTATGCAGTGCATATATTAATGTTTGTACATTCATAATGAAATATGGTAATTTCATTATTATAATATTATTTAATGTTCTTAAAATTGTACATAACCTGATATTTTCTTTATTTGCAAGAAAGCATCAACATTGTTAATTTTGCATGTGACACTGAGAGTATTTTAGTAGGTTTGCAGAGCTTCATGCTCATTAAACATCAGCTGCTGATCTCTGTTCCACTTTCCCCTGAAACTATGTCCTCACCTCTAGAGAGAAGAACAAACAGAGAAAGAGAAATTTCACCATTTACTCTTTGAAGGAAAACATAAACTTAAATTCAGGGCAGAGACAAGGACTCTGTGCACTGTTACATTTTTCTCCAACATTATTTATAACAGCTGTGAATACAGAAGCAGACAGACTTAAACTAAACTACGTAAACCATTCAACAAGAGGAGATCGACCTGCCTGTTGCCCATGAAAATGAGAGATGAAACTTTATCTAAACCAAAACTTTCACACCTAAAACAGATCAGAAACAGAGAGAGAAACAGAGGTGGGTCAAACTTTCATCTAGCAGAAAGAAAACAGTGTGAAAGCGAGAGGCAAGGGGAGGTGGAGGCTCCGAAACCTGCACATCTGGGTGGGATTGTTTTGGATGATGAAATCTTTAACCCAGAAAGATAAAGTTGAGTATGTATAACTCTAGTCTTTAGTCATATTTACCCATACACCCCAGCTGCCATTTTCCACACAACATATACAAATTGTAAATCGCTGCTTTACTGTGAAACCACACCTGCAGGGTTTTAACTGACTCAAAGAAACAACTGAGAGGATGAAGCTTTAAATGACTTAAAGCTAATAATAAAAGAATGATGTTTTTATTCACATGAGGAATCTAGCCGATTTAGATTTAAACTTTATTGATCCCAAGAAGGCAAACAAACATCAAAGCACAGTTCAAACAAAGTTAAATAAAAAGCAATGAAATGCATCTTGAATAGACATTGATGCAATGATTAGTTGATTAATCATTAAGTTGATATTACATTAATCTTCAACTATTTTGCTAATTGATTCAACGATTAGGAAGAAAATGTTCAAATTCTTTGTTTACATCTTCTCAAATCTGATTATTTAGACTTCTACAATAGTAAACTGATCTTTGGCTTGTGGACTGTTGCTCTGAACAAGTAGAGACATTTTAGGTTAGGATCTTTTAAATCAACCTTTTACACAACTTTATGAACCAAACATCTAATCAATAGTTTGAACAATCAATGGATAAATAAACTATCAGCTCTAAAAGACAATGTTCCATGTGTTATGTAAAGTCGCTCTCATTCTAAATGACTTCTGTCTGGGTTTAATGAAAGATAGGATTTATTGTTAAATCAACAAATCTGCTTGTTGCCTGTATATTTGACAGTTGGTCTTAATATGTTTCTGTTTGTATTTGTGTTGGTCCAGATAAATTCGATCAGTTCTGGGCAATGAACAGGAAGCTGATGGAATATTCCACTGAGGACGGCGGCTTCAAATACATCCCCTTCAGGATATACCAGGTCTCGCACACACAAACTCGCACACACCAACCAGTTTGAAAACAAAACACTGCATCTTTGAACTCTGAAATGAAACCTGCAGTCCAGCAGATGGAGCCAGCCAACTGCGTAAAGGTTTAGTGTAAAAGTTTAGTTGCTTCAGCAGGGAAATCACCCATAGTCTGGATCCCTGTCGTGAAGGGGCTCACGCTGTAGGCCACAAACCATTCAGACTCACGCTGTATTCACAATATGCAGCCGCCAGGTGATAAAATGGTCATTGAGATTTGGGGGTTTTGGAAATGCAGGCTGTTATTCCTCAGTTCAGAACCACTCTGGCTTCAGTCTCTCCCTGGTGACCACTCACTCACTCACTCACTCACTCACTCACTCACTCACTCACACTGACTCTTAAAATGTCTCTTTACTTGTTAAAGTTTTATATATATATATTAATTATCCCTACATATGCCATATAAAATGTCATTACATTTCCCACTTAAACGGCCTGATCAAACCTGCTTTGTACCATTTCTTACTTTTGATTCAGTATTAAAGTGAAATCTGTATAGAAAGATAAATTACATCAGTGCTTCTTGTCATTTTGCCATTTTCCTGCTGCTTTCGTGTCCCTTTGACTTGTAAAACTACAGATGATCAGTCTCTAACAGTTAAAGGCCAAAGAAACAAATCGGTGCCTGTGTGAGATGTGTGGGCCCTCGCTGCCGTAGCACGGTTATTCATCTATTCCTGTACATTTGATACCCATGACTCCCCCCAGTTTGTGTTGTAATTACTGAGACTAGCGGGTTGACAGGCCCGAGGGTTCAGTCCCGGATCAGGGGGCGTCACTCAGGTCGGCTGTTTGCGTCAAGTCTCTGCAGCTTTATCCTGACTCAGGTGAAAACTCCCTTTTTTAGAGGACAAAAAAACAAGAAGAGGGGATGAATAAGCGCCCGGTTCTCGCCTGGAAAACATTAGCATGCCGCAAACCAGACAGTGGGGGGAAAAGTGCGAAGCTTTGAGTCAAACGCAGGGGGTTTCTATGCAGATCAAACTGCGGAGAATGAATGTGAAGCTTCCAGGGTTGGGAACAGTTCAGGAATTTCACGGAATCACTGAAGTCATTCTTCTTTTCTTCATTAAAACATGTCGCTGTGAAAGGAAATGACTTCGGCAGCTTTAAAGACCCCCCCCCCCCCCCTTCAACAAAAATCATCCATTTCACATCATAATCAGGCAATGCTTTGACACCACAGTGAACCAAGAATGCAAAAACACAGGATTTCATAGTTCACAAATCCAAGGAACCAGTAACTTGTAATTAAAGGTGATTTTATGAGGACTCTATGTCTGAAGGCAGAAGGCAATATTTACTATAGAAGCTGAAAAACAAGTCTGACACATTACTGTTCAGCCCAAATTCAGCAGAGATTTTTCAAAACCGTGTCGTCAGCAGTAGTTTCAGTGGACAGGAGGTTTTTGCTTTTTTGTTCTTTCTACACTTACTGCACCACCATGGATATTTTTGCGCATTTTTATAATAATTATTTTTTATCTACTCATTCATTAATAATGATTATTATTATTATCTATTTTGTTATGATTTATTTATTAATTTATTATATGTATTTGTGCTTGAGTTGTGCAGTACTGGCTTTGTTGTGTTAAGAAAACATTTTTTATATAACATTATTCCCAATAAATAAAAAAAAAAACAATAGCACAAGTCACATGAGTCGTGATACGTGTCTCATTGCAGCATTATCAGATCGATAGTTAATGTAACGCTGTTCTGTATCTGCACACATGAGATTGATCGGAAAAGATCTGATTTCATGAGACTTGTGCTTTTGTTTGTTCTGAAAATAACAAAAAACTGATCTGTCACACATGAGCCAAAGAATCAGATTTAAGTCACACAGGCCTGCACACTGGTTCAGTCCAGCCAAGAAAATAAAAATTCCAAAAACGTAGTTTTCCCCCTTTTTGCTTAGAAAACACTGAACGTCATTCAGCCTTGATCTCATATCACAGAAAACGGAAAGACCCCCTGAATGTTACCAAGGCCTGTGCAAGAATTAAAACTTTAGGGCCTGTCAGGACGCGTTAAGAAACAATAATGTTCTAAAATGGAAACGGATGAGAAAATAGCTGTGACGAACAGTGTGGTCTTATGAAACAAAGAGATTCACAGATGTTAAAAACACAACGGGATGTTTTTGCAATCGTTTGATTCTATCATCGTATTCCTGTGACTGCTGGTAATTTCCTGCCGTGCTGATTTACTATGAAGCGTGTTGTGCTTTTTAATGAGGCTGCGTTTTTTCAGTTTTGCAAAAGGCACAGAGGGGACCAGGAACAGCTGTCAGTCACTTTTAGAAAGTTTATGAACACTGATTTTTTTTTTTTTTTTGTTTTCTTTTACGTTTGCACCAAAACATTCCTGTGTAACTCTTTAAAGTGGCCAGACTGAAACATGCACTTGTTGCAGCCGTAAAAACTTACTGCGAGAAACACAAACCACTCCCGCTATTTTTTTTTTTTTGTGTTTTTTTTATGGCTGAATTGAAAGTTTCCACAGTTATTTATGAGCGGAGTCGGTTTCAGGACAGTTGGTTGCATCAAAGCTGGTTACAACCTCAGTGTCAGGCAGAAAATAAGTGTCGTTCCTGAAAAGTCTGGATTGTTTTGGAAATGGTCTGGTTTTCATCTTACAAGCTGCTAAATATTTACAACCAAAGAAGGGCTGGAAAGTCCGGAAAAAAGTGGAAACTAAATCTGATCATTGTGCACTTGAAAATACAAGAAAATGCCTCCACTAGTTCTTTGGTTTAAAGATTCAGAAATTAGTTGATTACATCAACCAATAACTGTTTTGATAATTCAATTCAATAAGAAAATGTCTTATTATATATATTACAGTAGTAAAATGATGATGTACTGTTGGTCTGGGGGAAAAAATACATTTTTGGGTAAATCGCCAATCAACTAATTAAATGTTTCAGAAACAAATATATCAATCCACAGAATAGTCTTTAGTTGCAGCACTACTTTAGTAATTACTACATTGTTATTAATAGCATAACCAGAGCTATGAGAATAAGACACAGGTTGTTGGAAAGTAATATATGATAATAAATTATCTTTTAATCAAAGAGACAATCAAAGGGGAATAAACGGAACAAAACGCACAGTATTGTGCAAAATGGAAAGTATGTAGAGACCCTCCAGAGCTGCAATTGTTGCTAGGAGGAAAATACAAGTGTTTTGTTAAGCTGGAGTTGTTTTGACAAGACCAAACATGACACGACAAAACCCAGTTAACAATCTCAGCGCCGAGAAAAACAAAGTGCATAACAGAAGAGATGGAACAAGGTGCAGAAAACGCTGAGAGAGAGAGAGAGAAGCTGTGTTGCCCAGAAGTCACCATGAATGACTTTACTGGAGACTGCCTCAAGCACACACACACACACACACACACACACACACACACACACACACACACACACACACACACAGATATTCAAAGTCCTTCAAAGCCAGATTGTGGTCTTTAGTGTAAATAACATGTGCTGTGTTTGATGCAGACAGAATTAATGACAACACTGAGTCCAAATAACAGAGGGCTCATTTCCGTCTGGGCTGCTCTCCTCATGGAGACGAAGACACCTCATGGGCATGGATGACAGTGTGTGTGTGTGTGTGTGTGTGTGTGTTTGTGCCTCATGTCCTGTTGAAAGTTACTAAATCTTAGTTATTAATTTGGCTTATTAGAATCTATTTAAATTAGCATTTTAAATTGTGTTAATATAATAATAAAAAAGGGACATAGATTCCCGTGTCCTTTATTTAGTGTCCATGTATGTTCCTCTTTCCTGCGTCTCTTTGTCATTTTAAACTGTGTGCTTTTGTGTGTTGTGTGTGTGTGTGTGTGTGTGTGTGTGTGTGTGTGTGTGTGTGTGTGTGTGTGTGTGTGTGTGTGTGTTTGTGTGCCAGCCCACTGCGCCCATGGCTCCGGCCGGCGGCGGGACATATTTTGCCAGAGCATCTTCCTGCAGCAGCCGTGACGCCACATTGTGATTCAAAGAGCCGTGCGTGCGTGCGTGCGTGCGTGCGTGCGTGCGTGTGTGTGTGTGCGTGCGTGCGTGCGTGCATGTGGGGTAGGATGGGTGGGGGTCTGAGTGTCTCACCGTACGGAAAGTGAAAATTACTATCCTCTTAAAGACCACTTCCATTGTCGGCGTACAGGTACACATCTCTGTTCCCGCTCTGTGACTCAGGGCTTACTCACAAACCGCCGCTGCAGGGGCAGCAGCCTCCACCGTGTTGCGGTGCGGTGGAAGCGCCTTCCGCATGTCATGTAATGGCTGAGATGAGGAGGAGGAGGAGGAGGAGGAGGATACGCGGGACAGTTACAAAACATGGGAACGCTGGTAGCTGTGGTGTGTGATCATTGCCGCAGGCAACAGGTGATCAGCCTGTTGTATGAGGGGAAAAACAGCTTTTAATGTAACAACTTCTAGGAAAACCACAACTATTAATGGGAACTTTTATGTTTTGTAAGACTCCATTTGCAACATCTTGTCAATTATTTGATCTGTTGCCAAACTGTGGAAGAGGGCAGTTTTTTTTCCTCAGTGCTGAGAAATTGTGACAGCTCATCCCAGTAGACAAACAAATTCAGGGAAATGAGGTGAAACTAGAACATTTTCTCTAGGGAGCTTTTGAAAAGGCTGAGGGGGACGCTGCCGTGTGAACATTATGTGCTTCTACAGAGATTTCAAACCTACCATACTAGTACATTTATAATATTGTTCACAAGGAGAACACCTACAGCTTTTTCTTTTCCCATGATCAGATTTGAGTCATTTAAGAAGAAATTTCCAAATACTCTGGTTCCAGCTTATTATTTTTCTAAGAACAATGGTTGTAGGATGAGAAAATTGGACGAAAACTAGACAATTATATACAATAAGTGTTGGCTTATTAATCAGCAAACCTCAAACTATAATGGTAAAATCAGAAATCATTGCAGGATGTACGTTCTGAGATGCTCAGAACATGATCACTTAAAGATGCTGCTACTTCCTGTTTCTGTAGTTACTTTAGGTTTGATTCAATAACTCATTCCATGTCTGGTTTGTTTTGTTGCCTTAAAACAGTCAGTTTAGGTTGTGGTGCTCACAACTGTGTTTATAAAAACCTTGATTTTTATTCTGCAAAACCACTGAAATTTCGTACTGGGCCAATGTAGTTTATCTTAGCTTGTTGCTCTGTCAACACATTTTCCAGAGGAAGTGTGTTTCTAGCTGGAGGCAGAAATATCACATATGTCAGACTTAGCCAAACTATTACTAAATACGCGAATATAAACCTTAATAGGCATCTAAATGAGTTTAAATTTTTCTGAATAGTGAAGTGAACCTTTAATACCATTAATAGCATACAAAGTGATTAAGCTTTGTGTAATGAAATGCAAAAATGTGTTTTGCTTCATCTAGTAGTTGGGGAGGTTATTTTCCTGTCATCCCCCTTCAAACTATTTGTGCATTGATGAAAATGAAAGTTGAGTGATTTACAAATCCACTTGGACAAAAACAAGAACAGAATGTTCATACAAAGGCACCAAAACTTTCCAGGAGCCTGTAAACAAAGAAGAAAACAGAACAAAAACATAACTGGTCCATCTCATAACCGTCTTTTGGATTTAGATTTAGAAGCATCTCGTGTTTTTAGATCATCAGTGCAGTTATGCCACAGACACAGCAATATTTCACTGGTTTTATTTTGTCTCATTCTTGCTCTCAACTCGGGTTGCAACTAACTACTATTCTGAGAGATTAGTCAATAGAAACCGAAAAAAAATAATCTAATTTAAGAAGCTCTAACCACAGAATTATGACATTTTCTTCTTAAAAGTGACTCATATCCATTAATCCAATAATGAAATAGCTGGTGATTACACATTTCGAGTCACTATTTCATCAAAATCACATACAAATGTTCACATTCTCTAGTTCCATCCTCTCGAATCTGATGATTTTCTGGTTTCTTTGGCCTTCTATAATAGTAAACTGATGTTAGATTAAGCGACCGCCAGCAGAGTCAGGGCCCTAACGCAGGCACAGATGAGCACAGAATTTGTGATTGTCACTATAATGCGAAGATGTTTGAGTGGTGAAGTGCAGCGGGTCAAGCGTAGCATACCAACACTTGAGCGATAAATAATTCACGGTTCCATTCAGTGTCCCCTTCACAGGTGTGCGTTTCAACTTCTGCTGAAAACGAGGTTGGATTTTTAATTTACGAATGGAAGGTCTCGGAGTTCAGTGGAAATGCTTTCTCTCGGCCATCTCGTTTCGCGGAAACCAGTTGATTGACGCTCCTGTCCCCTGCCCCGCCCCCCTCGCCCATTGTTTTACCATCACTTAGGCAGATTGAATCCCCTCCATCAATTAGGCGACGTCTTGAGTTCCGCTCGTCTTTTCACTCAGCGAGAGCGGGTCATTTCTTTTCACCTGAAAGCTAATGACACGACGCTCTCTTCGTGTCGCCGCGCGCCCCTGTGCCAGCTAAGGTGTCACGCCAACTGAAAAGAAAGTGTCTTCATCCAAGCAGTATCATGCTTCTCTCCCGAGGGGATCGGTGGCTCCTTCTTTTGTACGGTGACCGGCCTCAATTATTAATCGTCGGCTATTTAAAAATGCAACGAAGTAGCTGTCACTTAGCACACTCTCCCTGCTCTGGCTCTCGGCGCCGGTCCCGCACGAAACGCTGCGCTTCCTGTCAGTGACTCAGTCTTTCTTTGTAACCCAAGGAATCGGCTTCACGCCTCCGCCGCCACCTTCCACTTGCTGGTTCGCGCCCAGCTCTGGGGTGTGTAGTTACCGCTCTGTTACCCGATCCCGGTCCTTGCTGGTTTCCTTTTCACAGCTTCATGATTGGACCCTATTGTGTGTCAGAGTCGCTGTTTGACACCTCAGGTTGGGTGTCTGCATGATTCTTTGACTCCTGTTCTCCGCTAACGCTGCTTGGCGTGCGGAGGTAGTTATTGTTCTCGTTTTCATGAAGAGAGTGTTGAAACATGGACATCTTTGAATTGATTTTGTTTCATTTAATACTGGAATGAATTTAATGACATGGAGTAAGTTATCTAACCCATTTAGGCCCAAATGGATTTTAATACCTGGCAACTATAGTTGCTGCCTGCACAAATATGCCCATATAAGCAAGAAACTAATCATTCCAGGTTTTTAGGGTTATCCTAGATCAAATTCAAGTTTTGTAATCATGCTCTTTGGTTCAGATTGGTTGTTAATTGTTGCGAAAATCAATCATGTCTTCAGTCTGAAACTGAATTTGTTACAGGTTGAGGGTAAAATTCGATGCGATTCTGGCTGCAAGGGAGGGAACACTGAAAATGTGCCTATGTATTTCCTTTATTTGGCAAACAAAGTTAGAGTATAGGCTCTATCAGCACGAAAAAGGAAGGTTTTTATGTCATGGCTTTCGGGGCTTTAATCATTGAACTGCACACTGTTGTACTTTTCTCAACGACTTTCTTCCCACCATCATCGTAGGTCTAAATGCAGCCAAACTGCTGGAGCATCTTCTAACTGTGGCTCTTTTCCACCCCTCATACCCACACCAGTCTCCACAACTACTGACTATCTGCTGTCTGTCCTTCTACTTTCTCTCTCTCTCTCTCTCTCTCTCTCTCTCTCTCTGTGTGTGTGTGTGTGTGTGTGTGTGTGTGTGTGTGTGTGTGTGTGTGTGTGTGTGTGTGTGTGTGTGTGTGTGTGTGTGTGTGTGTGTGTGTGTGTGTGTGTGTGTGTGTGTGTGTGTGTGTGTGTGTGTGTGTGTGTGTGTGTGTGTGTGTGTGATTGGATCTAAATAAGCACAGACAAAAGTCCCTATTATAGATTTTTTTTTTTTCCGAAACCAAAGAAAATGCAGCAATATCTTTAAAATACACAGAACAGTAAGATAGACTTTACTCAGATGAAGTTCCAACCGGTTTTATATTTGTAAATTATCTTAAGAGACTGTAATCACTCATGATTGATCTTAGATAACTATATTATAAGAAATCCATTACTAGGAACTGACAACAAATAAAAAAACTGCGGTCACCAAAGACATTTTTCTAAAGGAAAATGTAGATATTATAATGCTACAGAAGCCTATAAAATGTCAGAAATCAAGTTTATGTTTAAAAAATAAAAAAAATAAAAAATGTATTAGGTTTTCGTGATGATGGTTTCATATCGACCAGCACTACGAATGTCGTCCAGGTTTTTTACTCCAGTCAAACGCAGCGGATTCTTCTAATTTAAGAAACTAATTAGTGAAAACTGTGGTGCGTAAGATCGACATGATTAAGCAAACAGCCGATATAAATCAGCTGTGACAGCTGCTGGCCGGGGCCCAGCTCCTCTCTCCTGCCCTGAGGATACGGTTCACCTGGGAAACAGATCCATGAATCTTTAACTCGCCTACGAAGTGATAGCGAGACTCTTCCCGTTTAAAATGACCATATACAGATATAGAATCAGGGTCAGGACTTTATTTAGAGGAGGTGACAGAACAACAGGAAACCCCGTAAACGCCGCTAGATTTTACTCTTGCCTCCACTCACAAGTCAGTTTCTAAACATTAAAGTTTAACGATTGTTTCTGTCACTGTCCAATACACTATCTAGCATTTATAAACCCTCATGATTGGTGATTACCTTAGTAATGAACCAATAATAACGTGAGGTAAAAGATAGAATAGAATAGAATAGAATAGATAAACTTTATTGATCCCACAATGGGGAAATTTGTGTGTTACTGCAGCGTTACAGATAAAGAAAAAGTAAAATAAAGTTGAAGAAGATAAAAAAACTATAAAAAATAAAAAACACACAACACAATGTACAAATTCGCAGAATTTGTTAATCCGCATACACAGTATGCATTATCGACAGAATGGAGAGAAAATGCTAATAAATAGTAAGAAAATGAAAAAGTATGCATAAGCAAAGCATATATACATACATACATGGACGTACATACCTACATACATACACATACACACATACTTGCATATATATATATGGACATACATATCCACGCACATACCCGCATGTACACATACATAGCTAATGCACACTTAAGGTGCAGGGTGTGTTTGAAGAGAAAAAAGTGACCAGTGAAAAAGTGACAGTGACTACAGTGAGGTTTATGTTTATGTTATGTTATAGAGTCTTATTGCTGTCGGGATGAATGATCTGCGAAAGCGCTCCTTCTTGCAGCGAGGGTGTTTAAGTCTCTGGCTGAAGGAGCTGCTTAGCGCACCCACTACCCCATGCAGAGGGTGATGGGGGTTGTCCATGATGGATGTCAGCTTTGCCAACATCCTCCTCTCTCCCACCACCACCACCGACTCCAGAGGACATCCCAGTACAGAGCTTGACTTCCGTACCAGTTTGTCAATTTTCCTCCTGTCCCCGTCTGAGCATCCGCCCCCCCAGCAGACTACTGCGTAGAACAGGGCAGATGCTACGACGGAGTCGTAGAAGGTCTTCAACAGAGTCCTGCACACACCAAAGGACCTTAGTCTCCTCAGCAGGTGAAGTCGACTCTGGCCCTTCTTGTACAGGACATCAGTGTTAGTGGTCCAGTCCAGTTTATTGTTCAGGTGAACACCCAGGTATTTGTAAGAGACCACTGTCTCAATGTCTTTTCCCTGGATGCTCACCGGTGTGGTGGGGAGGGACTTCCTCCTGAAGTCCACAACCATCTCCTTTGTCTTACTGGCGTTGATTTGGAGAGCGTTGATCTCACACCAGCTGACAAAGTCATTGATGACCCCCCTGTACTCCTGGTCGTTCCCATCTGATACACACCCGATGATGGCCGTATCATCTGAGAACTTCTGTAGGTGGCAGTTGTCCGAGTTGTAGGTGAAGTCTGAGGTGTACAGACTAAACAGAAAGGGTGAGAGCACTGTACCCTGTGGCGCCCCCGTGCTGCTGACTACCACCTCAGACACACAGTCATGAAGCCTGACATACTGTGGTCTGTTGGTGAGGTAGTCGATGGTCCAGGCCGTCAGCTGCTCATCCACTCCGGCTCCCTCCAGCTTCCCTTTCAGCAGTGCAGGCTGGATGGTGTTAAAAGCACTGGAGAAGTCAAAAAACATGATCCTCACCGTGCTCGCCGCTTGTTCCAGGTGGGAGAGAGATCGGTGCAGCAGATAGATGACAGCGTCATCCACACTGATGCCGGGCCGGTAGGCGAACTGTAGAGGGTCTAGTGCTGAGCTCACCAGTGGGCGAAGGTGGTGCAGAATGAGCCTCTCCAAGGCCTTCATCAGGTGAGAAGTCAGGGCTACAGGTCTGTAGTGGTTGGGCTCCCTGGGCCGTGCGATCTTAGGCACTGGAACTACGCAGGAAGTCTTCCACAGTTCAGGAACCCTCTCCAGGTTCAGACTCAGGTTAAAGATGTGCAGGACCACCTGACAAAGCTGGTCTGCACAGTCCCTGAGCAATCTGGAGCTGATTCCATCTGGACCTGCAGCCTTCCTGACCTTTGTCCTCTTTAGCTGACTTCTCACCTGATCAGCTGTGAGGCAGATCTGTGGCTGGTCCGGGGTGGGGGGAAGGGCTGGCTTTGTTGTTGGTAGGTGTAATGGGGTGGGGGGTGGGGCTGGCTTTGATGTGGGTAGGTGTAAAGGGGGTGTGGTGGGATGGAACGAGGAGAGTGAACCTGGCAACAGCACAGCGCCAGAAGAGGGGGGAGAGGGGGGGGACAGCACACGGAGGGGGGTTGATGGAAGCTGGGGGGTGGGGGAGGTTGTTGGTCCAGAATCGAATCTATTAAAAAACAGATTCAATTCATTGGCCCACCCCCGGTCGGTGGACACTGCTGCTCCTCCATTGTCCTTGAGGTGACCAGAGATCTTGTTCATGCTTCTCCAGACCTCTCGGACATTGTTTGATTGGAGCTGCTCCTCCATCTTCCTCCTGTAACTCTCCTTGTCACTCCTGATTTTATATTTTAGTTCCCTCTGCACTCTCCTCAGTTCCACTTTGTCCCCCGACCAGAAGGCCCTCTTCTTTTCATTAAGCAGGGCCTTCAACTCTGGGGACACCCATGGTTTGTTGTTGGAGAAACACCATACCTTCTTGGTCGGCACAGTGTTCTCCACACAGAAGTTGATGTAGTCCGTGATGCAGTGGGTGAGGCTGTCGATGTCCTCACCATGTGGCCTGCAGAGTTCTTGCCAGTCTGTACATTCAAAGCAGTCTCTCAGGGCCTCACTGCAGTCCTCAGACCACAGCCTGATCACCTTTTTGGAGGGAGGGGTCTTCCTCACTAGGGGGATGTAGGTGGGTTGGAGGATGACCAGGTTGTGGTCTGAACAGCCAAGTGGGGGGAGGGGTGATGAGCTGTAAGCCTCCTTTGTGTTGGCAAACAGCAAGTCCAGAGTTTTATTGTCCCTGGTATGGCAGTCAACATACTGGGTGAAGTTAGGGAAAGTGGTGGAGATTGAGGCATGATTGAAGTCCCCAGAGATAATAATGAGGGACTGTGGATGTGCCGTCTGTAACTGAGAGACGGTGGTGTGGATGTCCTCGCAGGCTACCTTAGCATCTGCCGATGGTGGGATGTAGACAGTTAACACGATAACATGCGAGAACTCCCGGGCCAGGTGATATGGCCGAGCGCTAACCGCTAACAGTTCAATGTCTTTGGTACAGCGCTGCTCCTTCACAGTAATGTGTCCCGGGTTACACCATCTCTCATTCACATACATTGCCAGTCCCCCTCCTCTCCTCTTACCGCTTTCCCTCGCGTTTCGGTCCGCTCTCACCAGTTGAAAGCCGTCCAAAGTTACGACGGAGTCCGGTGTGTTGTCCGTGAGCCAGGTCTCCGTGAACAGCAGGAGGCTGCTCTGCTTAAACTCCCACTGCAGTCTGGTTAGCGCCGTCAGCTCTTCCATCTTGTTGGGTAAAGATCTTACGTTACCCATTATCACAGACGGAACGCTGGGTTTGTACCGCCTTCTCCTCTCCCGGTACTTCGCTCCAGCCCTGCATCCTCTCCTCCGACGCCGTAATTCCTTCGGAATCCCGGGTCGCTCCTCTGGGAGTGCGCCACTGTCCCGTAGCGCCAACAGCTGATCCCGGCTGTAGACGATGGACTGGCTCACGTTATCACCAGATGCGGCGGTGAAAAGTCCCGATAGGAGTAGAAAGAAGGCTACTCCTCTCAGCAGACTATTCGGGTCCATTCTTGTCGCAAATTAAAATCAAAATTAAGCAAAAAAAGAACTTGAAATAAAACGAATAAACCAGAAAAAGGAAAGAAAGGCTAGAGAGCTGCGTAACAGGCTGCCTACTGTGGCGCCATCTTTAAAAAAAAAAAAAAAAAAAAAAAAAAATAAATGACACTTTACCATTTGAACTATTTTAACAGCTTGAACTTGAATTGTGGCGACATATCTGACAAGTTTATTTATCCATCAAATAAAATATCACTGGATTCTACCATTTCCCAGAACAGTAGTCCACAACCCTAAAGGTCTTTAGTCTACTAATTTAGAAGAGTGATTCAATTTCCAATAATGGATTAGCAAAATAGTTGGTGATTATTGTAATATCTGGCTATTAATTGATTGACTAGTTGTTGCATTTCCAATGTGAAATAATAGGAACAGCTTTTAAACCTGCATCATTTATTCATTCAATGACTCATGTTGTTAACTCGTAGACTTAAACGGGTAATTTATTTTCAACCGTGAAAAGATAACACTCCGTTTTTGTTTTTTTTACAAAGCAATTTTTTTTATTTAAATAACCCAACATCTCAAACTCAGATTTATCTATAAAGGACTTGTCACGGTCTACACACACCACCCTCGAACATGAGTTCTCTGCCAGCCATGGACATGGTTTAGTAGACGTCGTATCTGGTGGTAATTTCCCACAGTGTTTCCCGCAGCACTCACTCACCATGGGATGTTGTGGCAGCCGAACGGTGGAGAGGATGTTTGCTGCAAACGTCACCGTTGTTTATCTGTCCCATCGCAACTTACTCAGTTTACATTTCAGGCATTTAGCGGTTGCTCTTACCCAGAATGATTTGTGGTTGGTGGTAGAATAAGCTTCACGTCCGAGAACACTAACATGTTAAGCAACTAATAGTGAGGAGGTCAAAGGTCAGGGCCACATCATTGTGACACATACATTAATGCCTCTGACCGCAGAGAAACTGAAATGAGATGATTTTATTCATTGAATCTGACTAGAGATCTTTTTATCCACAACATATAGAGTATGTTGTGTTTTTCAGTAAATAGACACAGCTATAAAAACTCAAATAAAACCAGAGGCTTTTAGTTTGTGGACAAGCAGTACTTAGGCAACCTCCAGTTAACAACTTCCAGATTTATCCTGATTAATAAAAGATGTCGGTGTCACCTGTTATCTCAATTATATTGATGGAAATGTTGCAGATTGATCAGTATTCTCATTCCAGCTTAGCTGCTCATTCACAATCAAAGTGGAGCAGTTTCTTCCCACATTCTTGATCCTGTGAACGTTGTTCACAACCTTGAAATGACGTCAAGTCACATTAAAACTGGCCCGTTTACAAGATATTCTGTCTGCTTTTTTCCCACGTTTGAATGAATCAATGTCACATGGCCAATGACTAAAATAAAAATCCTTTTGAAATCCTCCCTATCTGCACTGATAGTTTCAATTTTCAGGGTGTCTTATTATTAGTCTTTGATGCCCATATCAAGATAATTAAGCCTGGTGCGTTTTCAGAGGTGTCAAAACTTTTTACATTCATTAGTTGGGTAGAAGTTTAGACACTAGGGTTTAAAATTCTTCTGTAGAAGAACCAACTCAAGCTTTTTATTAAAGTAAAAGTATAAAAGCCCTGGTCACATGTATTCTGTAGTAAATGCTTAGGCCACATATCTGCCCATTAAAAATGACCACAGTATCTGTAATTAGGTTTTGGTTTATTTGTTGTACTGTCCCTTTAAAACCATTTTAACAGGTAACAAGTGATTTCTAAGCAGAAACAACGTTTGATTATAGTCCAGTGGTGACAAACTATTTAGTTCATAGACAACATACAATAGTAAAAAATAAAGTGTATTAATAGCAACACCTGCAAATTTCTATCTCTTTTTATTTAATGAAATACATTATAAATATTTACAGGATTAATTAACCTTTAATTCATCTCAAACATGAGATGACATGAGGAAAAAGTGACTGATTTCAACAATAGTATCTGGTCTGTTGCATGTAATGTTGCATTTCAATTCAAAACATTTAGTCACTGAAAAGTACTGAGCTTTATAAGCAGCAGATGAGGTTATCTCCTGGCTCACAAACCCCGTTTCCCGCCTCTATAAGCGAGGTGGCCCGCATCGCAACAAATGCCCCATGCCTCACCTACATTAGTCAGAGTAAAAAAAAAAAAAAACATTTTCCATCCGTGTATGAATAAAATTGTAATGTCTTTTGAAAACACACACATTAAGACTGAGTTCAGGGTTTCACACAGAAAATCTGTTTTTTGAGGTGGTGACCCAATGAGGTGTAATAGTAATAGTTAAACAATAGTAATAGTTTTAACTATTTCTATTTATACAACAAAATAAGTTAAACAAAGTTCACAGAATTTAAACCATTTCTGAGGTGCGTCTTGAAATTAAATTAAAGCTACGTGTTGTTGTTGTTTTTTTTTTTTTTTAAATGCTCAGGGCCCTATTAAGTTAATTAAATAAAAAATAAGTTTAGGCTCTGATTCTGAGAGTCTTTGAACCCGTCTTGGAGACTGCAGCGAGTGATTCTGCTCTGAAAGAAGTATAGACGCAGAACTTGTGAACTTTTGCAGTTTGTTGTTTTGGCATTGCCTACAGTCACAGTAGCCTGTTAATGTGTTAGCATGCCGGTTTTGAGAGACGTTACAATGCTATGCATGCTGGGATGCTAAATGTTTTAGTTTTTTTCTTTGTTTTTGTTTGTTGGAGAGGCAACCGCCTTGCCTATAAATCGCTGCAGGAAACCCTGGGGTTCAGTTGCTACTTTATTGCTCACATTAACAAAGGCTACTGTGGCTGTAGTCAACGCCAATACAAAAAAAATTGTAATAAAAGTTCATGAATGCTGCCTTTTTTTTTCCTTTCAGAGAAGAATCACTTGCTGCAGTGTCTCCAGGACACTTATAACAGGAGCCTAAACTTATTCATCTATAAACACATCTATAAGTAGACTTTACTGTCACACATGCACATCCTTTTATTTTAATTTCCCCTATTGGAAAGTATATTTGTAGTGATGGATCTGCTTTGTACCGAGTGTAAATGAAGCACTTTCAGTGCATTGAAACTGTCCTCGGCAGAAAAACCAACAGCACAGTCCCTTCTAAAGCAAAGAGCAGAACCTAACACCCCTTCAAAGTCTTGTTTTTGCAGACCTCCTCAGCTCGCTGCAGTGACCCCCTGACACTGCTGGGTGTGGTTACAGGTGCAACAAAGCCACACCTGACTGCAGCCAGCAGTGACGTGCAGCACTTTCTAACCGGGGAGGGAACCACTGGTTCGCAGCCTGGTGTTAAGTTACTGTTTACAGAACCTCTGAGTGTCTGTAGATCAAAAAATACTTGACTTAATCTTCCTGAAGTCATAACAGTCATGTGTTTTTTTTAAAGATGGATTCTCTGCATTTCATTGCAAATATCCACTTTATGTTTTTAAAACTATAAGGGTGTAGCACAAACCGTAGTAGTTTCAGTTTTTTTTTGTCTTCTATAATATTAAACTGATGATCTTTGGGTTGGACAAAAAAAAAGGATGCTGATACTTGGAATTGATTTCGGAAGAGGATGATAAACAACCAGTTTCCTTCTAACCTCTCCTGTTTCCCTCATCATAAAACTTTGCAGATTGAGCGGCTGTGATGTGTTTCTCCCCTGAAAGCTGCTTAACTACATACAAAGTGTTTGTTTGTGTTTGTTTCTGCACAGTTGATTAGTTGAACTCTAATTCATTTCAGACGCTGAGCGACAGGCCGTTCATCCAGAAACAGTTTCGTCCCGTTTCACCTGACGGCAACGTTCACACACTTGGCGACCTGCTGAAAGAGATGTACCCAGCTGCTATACCAAATGAAGGTAAGTAACATTCATGCCGTTTGTCACCTTACACACACACACACACACACACACACACACACACACCTCCTTCAGTGATCACAGATGATACAATCTTTGCAATCAGGTCAATTAAGACTGATGTGCCGATATAACTTCCTGCTGCCAGTAGGTGGCACTGTAATAATCTTTCAAGCCCAGAAGGTTGGCAAACAGAAATTTGAACCAGATCTGACCATGTGGAGTTACAAGAGTTTTTGATTTTATGGCAAAACATAGACATCCATACTTTCACCAACCTAACTTAATTTTGTGGAATGTTTTATAACTTTACAAATATATTTAGCCCCTCCAAAACACTATTTGAATTTGCCTGGATTATAAACACATGGTATAACAGTGTACTGAACTCAGGCCCTAATAATAATAATAATGTCACCTGGTGTAACACTAGTAAAGCATCACTCTTACAACACTCTGTGATGCCAACAAGCTTCTAACCACTAACAGTGAGGAGAACGTTAGCAGCAATGTTTTGTTTGTAGTTTCCTCATTGAATATAACCCCTACTAAAAACAGCTCTCTTCTTGCTGGTGTATTTTCTTTGCAAAGCCTCACAAGGTGTTTCAGAGATCTACTTTCTCAGATAACCGGCAGCCGCCTGGAGAGGGAAAATACTGGCAGTCACTAGAAAAAGTGAACAAAGGTCTGGGAGGGAGGAGAGAAGATGATGGACAGATAAACAGAAAGAAGTGAAGAGAAGGACGGATGTGATGTACAGTCACAAATGTGAGAGCTTTAGTGTAAATAGAAGGATGGAGAATGTGTAATTTCAGAATTACAAAAACTAGACATAAAAGTCAAACTCAAAGCACTCTAAGCAGTACATGTTTCCTCCAAATCTAAAGCGGTGGTTTAAAGGTTTAAGGATGATTTTCATTCTCTGAGACAGCTGCCCCATCCCAGTACAACACAAAGTACCTTTTAATTTTCATGTCCTGTTTCAAAGAGAAATAAAACAAGACAATGAAGAACTTTAATATTTGCATCAAACCAATCCTCCAAAATCTAAATTAGTGATTTAAAGCAACTATTTAATTCCATTTAAATAAAATGGGATGTTTTTGAAAAATAAAACAGAATACAGGACTGGGTGCAAAATGTTCCCCAATAAAAGCACACTGTAACACTGTTAATACAACAATAATATATATATATATATATATATATATATATATATATACACATATATATATATATATGTATATATATATATATATATATATATACATATATATATATGTGTATATATATATATATATATATATACACAGATACCATATAAGGCTGTCACAATAACTATTTCTGTTGTATGTTTCAGAAATAACTGCAATAAATTATTTCAATTCAATTTAAGACTTTGTATGCCACTATTTTAATGATAATATAAAAGCATAACATTGCAAGTTCATCCTTTCCAAATGTAATGAATTACATTCACATAAATAAACCCAGAAGATTATGGAAAAGTTAGGGAAAAATTTCAGATAGATATAAATTCAGATTGCGTCATTATTTCTGTTGCTGCGCATTATTATAAACTTAACTCCTTTTTTTTTTTTTTTTTTTTTTTTTTTGTATGATTGTATGAACTCAAGATTGTGTAGTTCGATCAGAGCGAGATGGAACGATAACAGGATTCACCTTACAGTCTATTTAAACAAAAGACAAAACAAGGATGTTTCAGAGAAGAAAATTATTATGCAAATTCTTGTAAAAGTGATATTTTATTGGTAAAAATGTGTATGAACTAAATTCAAAAGTCAATACAAGGGTTGTGAATTGAGGCAAATTACAGCTTTCCTATCTAAGTACTATGCCAAAATAACTACTTTTTGTCGGGGGATTTAGCAGTATTTTATGATAAGTTGTCTCAGTAATTACTGCTACGGCAGATATACAGACATATCTTCCTCGCTCTCGTGGCACACGGTTGAGTTGCAGCTGTGGCGGAGGTGAGGTGATAATGAAAGAAGACATGAGAGGAAAAGGCAGAGTGGGCAGCGGCAGTCTAAACAGGCAGAGGAGGAGAGGAAGTAGATAAGGAGACAATGGTGTGTTGGGACAGACGACCCGCAGGAGACTCACCTGCAGCGAGGAGACAGGGCCATTAATGGCCCCTCCCCGTCTGCCTGTCTACCCGTCTGTCTGAATAACTGTCTGCACACCTGTCTGCCTACATGTCTATCTGCACACCTGTCTGCCTGAATACCTGTCTGCACACCTGTCTGTCTGAATACCTGTCTGCACACCTGTCTGCCTACATGTCTGTCTGCACACCTGTCTGCCTGAATACCTGTCTGCACACCTGTCTGCCTACATGTCTGTCTGCACACCTGTCTGTCTGCACACCTGTCTGCCTACATGTCTGTCTGCACACCTGTCTGCCTGAATACCTGTCTGCACACCTGTCTGCCTGAATACCTGTCTGCACACCTGTCTGCCTGAATACCTGTCTGCACACCTGTCTGTCTGAATACCTGTCTGCACACCTGTCTGTCTGAATACCTGTCTGCACACCTGTCTGTCTGAATACCTGTCTGCACACCTGTCTGCCTACATGTCTGTCTGCACACCTGTCTGCCTGAATACCTGTCTGCACACCTGTCTGTCTGAATACCTGTCTGCACACCTGTCTGCCTACATGTCTGTCTGCACGCCTGTCTGCACACTTTTCTCTCCCTCACGTTCATTCCCCTGCTGATAGTAATCTAAGCATCCTCAGTCATATTACAAATTGCATAAATGCTGTAAAGTGACTTCACTGCTGCAGAATTAAGTGAAAGTGCTTCGAGAGTTCAATCAGTTCATATTAATTCAGTAAGCTTTCTTTCATTAAGTATATTTACTGAAAATGCTGTGATTGATGCTGCCAAATAAGACACAGAGGATGCAAAATATTTTTTTCAAAGATGAAAATCTTACATATTTGTTCCTCAAACTGTCCCAAACCCTGACGATGCGTTCTTGTGTTTTTAAGGTCATGTACATTTACATTGAGGTAAAACAGTTTTTTTCCTCAGCTTATTTTTGTGTAGTTTAAACATCATTTTCAAGACTTCTGTGTATTTCAGTATAAACTCAAGTCATTTTTATTCGTATAGACCAAAATCACAAATAAGATTCACCTCAATGTTCTTTACAGTTAGTACAAAAGCAACGCAACATCCCCTATCATTAGACCTTCAATCATACAGGGAAATTATTCCATTTGCAGATCATTTCCTTATTCCAACTTATAATTTTAGTCAGTTTAATATTATTTTATTAGATTATAATATGAGCTGAAATTCATGAATGTGATAAAACATCACAAATAGGAGATACAAATTGTAAATTATGAGAAAAAAGTTCAAACAATGTGATCTTAAACCAAAATAATAAAAAAAAAAAAGCTCAATTCAAAGATAATTCTCCTGAATATTGGTTATATTAATTCTAGGTTTGTTCTTTTTATCTGGCCCTAACTGTATATAGATATTATCAGCTGTAATTAAATAACGCTGGGGAAGTTAATTGGCAAAAGGCTTCTCTGGTTAACAAGCTGTCTGCAGGCTGCTGTCAGTACACAACCAAAGATCCTCACCGATAAAAGAAATGTCACTCTGCATCTCTTATAGTACTGGATGCTGTGTGCAGTATTTGTAGTTTTCATTTCAATAGTACATGGTGGTAATTTCACTCCAATTACTGTTATGTTATTGCTATGATAACTCAGAATGCTTTGTGTTTCCACGAAAGACTTGTCTTTTTACCAAAATAAAGGCATATAATGGGATTACTGAGAAAACAGAAAGTCGTGAGTGAAATTTGTTCTGCTGTAAGAACGATAAATTAAAATATATTAAATGCTGCTGTATACCGCCTTTTCTTCGCACCTCTGGGGAAAAAAAACATTTTCCTTCTTAGTTTTTGTTTTAATTAATTAATATTATTTGTAAATTTCATTCCAATTCAGCATGAATGCTGACATGTGACCGAAAGATTATCTTCACTTTCTTGTGTGTGTATTTTTTTTTTTTTTTTAAATGACCAGTTGTTATAATCCGTCTAATTTGGATTATTCATTGGACATGGAGACAAAGATATGCTCTTACTGTCGGTTCCTCTTTCCCTGTTTCCTTTCGTCTCTATGGTTTTCCTGATCTGAGACTCCTTTCCTTCTTTGATCCTCTATCTCTCTCTCTCTCTCAGGTGTAGTCTTCAACATCTTCAGCGTCTCCCCTAAACATCTTTCATGTCTTTGACGTTAAATCTCAGCTTTTCGCTGCCCCCTCCCTCCCCGCGGGAGTCTGCCAGCCTGCCTGGCTGATCAAGGTGAAAGTGGCCCTTTTGTGTCTTGTCGTTTGTTTGGTTTCCACCTCTTCCTCGGCTGCTAGATGAGTGGGGTGATAGCCGGGGATTATGGCGGCGTGTTTGGATTAGAGAGTCCGGGATGTGTGTTTGGGGGCTAGGCGGGGCGCTGGCGGCGGCGGCGTAGGGTTTTGCTGGCGGTATTGTTCAGGAGTTCAGAGGACTTTTCTTCTCTTTCTGCCGGGACCCTAACATCAGAAAAAGTAAATCTGGGGTGCTCCGCTCCTCTGTGATCTCTCAGACATCAAATAACAGCGTTTTTCAAACAATCCCCCCCTCTGTTATGTCTGGGGGAGGCTTGGTGTTGACCCCTGCGGGACCCAGAAACCAGTCGCAGCAAACAAATGAGGGTGGCGCGAATTAAGGGGAAAAGACGAGGGGGATTCCCAAACCATTTCCAAGCAACGGCAGGAACGTCTGTCGCCGCGAGGCTGTTTGTTCCCCCACATGTTTGCGGGAAACAAACCCACAACAACATGTTTCTGCACCCGGCGGTCAGCGCTGATGTGTGTTCACACCGTGTTCGCTCCAGCCAACCAGGTGTGGTATTGAGCAAGATTCTGACAGGAATTTGGCCTTCGTTTGCCGCAAAAAACACAGCCTGAAGGTGATTCTACCCACACATGATATGACGCAGAGCTGCACTGCAAAAAGTCAATCTTATCAGCAGGGTATGTCTTTGATGCAATTAGTCCAATATTGAGTAATATTGCCTTGAGTTGAGATTACTTTTGCGGTTCATTTAGCTTATTTCAGAGCTTATTTTTAAAATTCAGAAATAAACAACATCAGATCGCCTCGTTTTGAATTTTTTATCAAATGTGCATGTTTTTACACATTTAATAAAAAGTCCAAAATGGGGCAATCTGAGTGTCTAAGTGGTTAAGGTGTGGACCATATGTGCAGCCATGTGCTGAGCAGGAGCAGGTCTCCACTTAGACTCCAGCTGGCCCAATCCTTTCTGCATGTCATCCACCTACTCCTTCTCCTTTTCCTGTCTATTCACCGTCTACTATATAAATAAAGGCAACAATAGAAAAAAAAAAAAAAAGTATGAGGTAAAAATGTGATAAAACATTTTTAAAAATATGAGATAAGGTGTTGGAAAACTCAAAAATTTAAATTTTGTGATAGATGGATAAAGTGTGATATAAAATGACAAAAATATTTTTTCAAATGTGATATAAGAGAAATATGAGATAAAGTTTTTAGTTTTTTTTGTTAAAACAATTTTAAATAATCTATCACTGTAAGCAGATAACACAAGATAATTCTACTCCATATTGGACTAATTGTAACAAAGAAACCGGGTGTAATTTTTTGCAGTGTATTATCGGATGTTCCCGGAAGGCAAGCTTTTTTTGTTTTCTGTTTATAATCTATCGTAGGTGAGGTTGATCATAAAAACCCCCGTATTGATCGTCTCGAGGAAAGCCCCCGCCCCATTCTGCCCTTCGCGGTCCCACCCTGACCCCCCCCTCTGTGAGGGCGACGAATCCACGCTCACGGGACTGTAAACATCCTCCCACCCACCCCCATCGCTGCTGTGGTGCCGCCCACAGCGCTGGCAGGCTTCCCCAATACAGTCATCAGACGGTCGGCTCACTTCAGAGCCTTGTTGGGGGGGGGGGTTTCAGTGGCTGTTTTGATGAACCTGATAATGGGTTATGGTTCATGTGTGCGGGCGTGTGAGATGTGCACCAGGCGGGGAATTCAGAATGGTTCGAAAGCTGCTCAAACCCTCTGATTGTTGATAAAATGTGGTCTCTTGCTTTCTAATTCTGTTCCTACAGCTTTACTGTAAACTGGCTGCGAAGCCTGTGAATATAGGCAAAGGTGACGTCTAGGCAACGATTCATGTTTTATTGTTCACCTTCAAATCTGTGTAAAGTCTAGAAAACTTTTTAATGTCCTCACATCAATTTAAAGGACAGGTATGTCATTTTTCCAGTTAAAATTCAATTTTTTTTTTTTATTATTTCATTATTAAAATTTTGAATCAAATCATATAATGGAACAGACTCCCCATGATTTGACATGGCTGAAATTATGTAATGTCTATTCTGATGAAAATAATCAAATTTGACAAGCTGGGACCGGAGAATTTGGACATTTTTTTCGTGTGTGTGTACGTGTGTGTGTGTACGTGTGTGTGTGTGTGTACGTGTGTGTGTGTACGTGTGTGTGTGTGTGTGTACGTGGAGGCGTCTGCAGAATGTTGCTACAGCAACGTGTGAAATGCAGATTGTTAAAATCATAGCTGCTTGCAACATTCTCACGTTCACTATGACTGTGTTTTGGTTTACTGCCTGTTGCTGACACACTAAAGAGTTTAATTATTTGATTCGATCAAAATAACTGCCTCTATAAAGGATTATGTCCTTAATAAAGTAAAAAAGGTTTTAGCCTTTTTCCTTTGTCTTACATCATTTTTCTGTGTTTGACACTTACAGACTGCAACGATCAGTTGATTAATGGATGAAACTAATCATCTGATTGTTTCAGCTTCTAAAATGTTGGTGTGTGTCAACAAAGTTGATGGAGGAAAAAAACTGAATGCAGGATGCAGCATCAAACGTGAAATATACACAGGGAGCGAAAAATGTATTTTTTCCTTTTGTGGGCCTTTTAAAATTGTAGATGTTATTCAGACTTTAGCCAGTTAAAGAAGCTGTCAGGTCGTTCACTAAGAGGAAAGAGGGGGGCCACCGCAGCCGTCAGTCAGTAGAACTGTAGCTGTGTGTTTGTCTGTTGTGTTCACAGCGTGGCGTTGTGGTCTTTCTAAAGTGTGCGTGTGTGTGTGTGTGTGTGTGTGTGTGTCTTACTAAACATGTTGTATTGGCTGGCGTTCACTCAACGTGCGTGCGTGCGTGCGTGTGTGTGTGTGTACATTTGCAGCTCCTTTGCTGCAGCTATTAATAGTCTGATTGTGGTGGGAGGAAGTGCAGTGTAATGTACAGTATGTAAAGCACTTTAAGGCAGAAATAAAATAAAGAAATGAGCTAAATTATAATGTACGTTTTGGTTACATCTGATTATTTTCTGATGTCTTGAATCTTCTATATTAGTTAACTGATGATCTTTGGGTTGTGGACTGTTGGTCTCAACAAAAAAAGACACTTCATCTTCAGCTTTGGGAAACAGTGATATGAACCCAACAACTAATTTATTATTATTTATTAATAACCAATGGATTAATTGAGTATCAGAATAATTGTGGGTTGCAGTACTCGTTCACTTTCCTCTTTACTAAAGCACTGGTTCTCATTAGCTTCTGATATTTGGATATATTCTCATTAAACAGCTGTGTGTAAGACTTAATTTCAAATATGTCATATGCAGAATAATACACTCTTATTCTAATTCTAATCCCAGTAAAGAAAATATTGTTAGTGAAACAACCTAATACATAAATCAATGGATAAAAGCAGAACTGGAAACTACAATGAGTAATGTGGTAAAATTGTTCATGACAGTTTCCTGTTACCATTACCATTGATCCTGATGACAGGAGAATATATGAGGATTTAAGGCTTTTAACAGTAAAACAAACCATCTGTTGAATCATGAAAAAATTCACCTGCAGCCTATCAGTCCCATAAATCAGCGTCATGTTCTATAAACGGCGATGTTTAGTCTTCAGACTCAGTTGTTCCTGGTTTGATTGGTCAACACTGATGTGTTAATGAGTGGCATAACTGTGTTTTTTTTCCATTTTCTCATACTGGGAAAACACCACAGAGTGAATCTCTGTTCCTGTATAGCATTCCTCACTCATGCTGCTGCGGGCACCTGAACTTCACAGCACAGACAATCATCTTTACTGTAACAAGCGGCTCTTCCTGTTACTGACTGGAAATCTGCTGCGGAACAGCACTTCTATGGAATAACTTCACATCTAGTAGAGACTCTGTAAAAAACTGTTTGCATTATCACATTTGTCTGCAAATCAAATTATGATCAGATGTGCCCAGAGCGATTTTAGTCAGTATTTTGTTTTTCAATTTTTGTTTTTCATTTTACTAAATTAACTTATTCTTAAAAATGATTTTCTAGTTTTAGTCATTTTCTTAATGCTTAATGTCTTTGAGCTTAGTTTAACTAGTCTCAGTTCAGTTTTTATTAGCTTTTAGTTCTAGTTTAGTTTTTCTAGTTTATTTTTTAAAATGTTTAGTTTTATTAGTCCCAGTTTATTGTATTTTTGCATTCAGGCTGTTGTGTTCTTGTATTCTGAGTCTGAGCAGAGACACAGACTGAAAATCCACTGAAGCCAGAAGTCTGATATATATCACATTTTCCTTTTTTGTGTGGAAATGTTGTCTGTGTTGTCCCTGTTAAATAAGTAAACCATCTAAAATAACAAACATCAGACCATTATAAAATATGTCCTCAATTACAACAGATGAACAATCATCTATAAAAATAATTAGTCAAGACAGTCAAGATGCAGTTTAATGAGCTCAATCTGCTCTGTGTATTTTTAGTTTGAGTTAGTTGTTTGTAAACACACATTTCATTTCACTCAGTAATCATTTTTGGAAAGCCTTTGTTTTTTTACTTTTAAACAAAACCCTTTTTTTATTCTAGTTTGTGCTGTTTGGTTAAAGGTTAAAGACAGACCTTGGCCCAGAGGTGACGAACAGGAGAAACTCCTCAACTCTACAAATAACTTAAAAATGAACAATAAAGTTAGATGTTTGAAGAAACAAATCCGCTAATATAGTAAATTTACAGTGTTTTCACTAGTAGCAGAGACTATAAGCAAAGGATGAGAACTTTTAACATAACACAGGCTGTAGCCTAACATTTTATTTCTTTCCCAACATTTAATAGAAATATGTAAGTACCACAATGTGGTGTCATTTTTGTTTCTTTTGTGCGTGGTAATCTGCTAAGTCTGAGTCTTATGTCAGACTATGAAAATAGTCAGTGACGCGTTTCTGTTTTTCTGCTTTCTGGTCGGTGAATCAATAACAGCGCGGTGTCCCTGCTTCAACCACATCTCCGCAAATCTGCACAAATGTAAGCATGGTGCCTCTGACTTATTCACGGTAGATAAAAGCACAGTAAAACCAGAATGACCATGGACCCTGTGTATTTTCATTTGTAACAATCAGCCTACTGTAACTGGGGAAATACCTGGGTGGGAGGGAAACGTTTGTGACGTGTGATGATAAAATTCAGCAACAAGTCGACCTGGCCCAGTCGAACGGAGACTCCATGCTTCAAATATAACCATATAGAAGGTTTTAAATCACCTAACTTTGTGTTTGAATTTGGGTTGTTTTCTAATCAGAGCGGCTTCTGGTTTCAGGAGCAGAACCACAGATTAACATATCTTTTATCATATCTTTCTGTGTATACACACCTTTGTTATTGGTTTCCCTGGAAGTGGAAGCACATGGCTACTTATTCATCTATAGGAGGAGCTGACGCGTCTGATACACTCACAGAGCAGAGAGGAACAATGAGGCAGAGACGACAAACATTTAATAAGTGCCGAGAAAGATATTTGAGCTAGCCTCATGTAGCTGCAATGACACAACATTCCCATGAAATTAGCCACATTTTTCCAGACGACTGCAGTGACTTTCATCCACTTTCTAGCTGAAAGTTTTTATGCAGATTTATTGATGTTGTTGTTGTTAATAATGAATAATCCTAGTAATAAATCATAATAAGGTAAGTGTCCTTTACTTACCCTATGTTCAAAGACACACAGGAATTTTGTCTTCATGCCCCCTATGGAAGAAGAAAACATCTCGCGCCCCTCTGCATAACACTTTATCCTTATTAATGTATAAGATAATTAAAAAAAAAGAAAGAAATATGGACCAACTTGCAACAAAGAATTGATTTATTAACTGTAACAGAAAAGATTTAAAGTACGTATGAAATTCAAAAATAAAATTAAATCTGTAATTAAACTATAAAAATTTTTTGACTGACCCTGTCAAACCATAATACTCAAAAATAAAACTACATAAAATCGTCTAATGTTAATTTTTTTTGTCTTCATGCTGCCAACATTTGAGACATAGTGAACCAAGCGCTACAGACGCTTCGTTATATTTCCTCGTCTTAGCTTTGGGAGACTTTCATTTGTCTCTTTATCTGCGTCTCTCTATTACAGCGTACTATGTCTATATAAAATATTTCACTAAAACCTCACCCATAGTAGTTAGGGGATTGTGAATATGATCCACTACAGCAATCAGACTAGGAACTAAATTAGCTTTTCTTTTGAACCCCTCCCTTCAGTAAAAGGTTTATTTTTGAACCCTGGAGACTCGAGCAGTTTCTGGGCGTTTTTTTGCTTCGTTCACGTTTTGACTCAACGTTACTGCGGCTTCTTCTTTCACTGCACCTTTGAACCGCGTGTCTCCTTTGAAAACAGCACAATCACGGCTAGAACGAGATAGAACTTAAAGAATTGAAAAAAGGCGGAATCTGTAAACATGAGTGTTAGCAAAACAGGAAACAACGAGGCTCCACCTGCTCCACATCTGGAGATATTTACATGTTTACACACCTACAAACGGTGTAATGACTTGACTTTATTTCGACCCCGGGGACGCTTCACATAGGTGAAGAACAAACACACAGGGGTCAAAGAGCAAACGAGAGGCGGCAACCAGGGCGACAGGAATTAGGAGTCGCTAGGAGTCGTAGCCTCGGTGAACAGGTGAGTTATCTGCAGTGTTTGGAAGGTGTTTACTTCTGAAAGTCGTGTGGCTTTGTTTATCTCAGCAGGTGCAGGTTCTTTCATTAAAGTGTGTAGGGTGGAAATCAGGCCTGAAGCTGCACCCTGCAGATTCCCAGACGGGGGGGGGGGGTCAGAGAGGTGCTGGGGGCGGAGGACGTGCACGGATTTGTAGATGAGGAGGAGGATTTTCGCAGGAGATGTGGGATTTGACTGGGAGCCAGTAAAGGTGAATCAGAGGGGGTGATGAATTGACAGATAGGCTTAAGTTCATGGAACTTCTGGTCGCACCCAAGTCATTGGTGGTTTCCACCATCAGCTGAGGTTCACAGAATGTTCATTTTCTTTACAGAATCTTCATCATGTAAATGGTTTATTTTAGGCAACATTTGAAGAATAATCACCAACTATTTTACTAATTAGATAGCTAGATAGAACACACAAAACAGAGCAAATATGTCGAAAAAAACACACACACACCCAAAGTATCCAACATTAACATATAAATAGAAATGGAATAAAGTGTAATTTATAGATTTGAATCATTTTAGGAAGAAAAAGTCCAAATTCTTTTGTTCCAGCTTCTCAAATCGCATATACAGTTGGTCTTGACAAAAGAGACTTTGGGAAATGGTGATCGATATTTTACACCTTCTTATCATAACTATTTAAGTAAATGATGGATTAATTGACTATGAGAATGGACATTATTCTAGCCCTCGGGTTTGTCTGTGCTCAGATTGGTGGGCCTTTTACTGATGAACGTGTCCATTGGACATGAGGAGCTCAAGGACAATCAGAAACTGGACACACCGACAATAAATGGTGATTTATTTTAAAGAAAACCAGGCTCAGAAGGTTAAAATATGTATGTTTTCCTTTTTATAGGAAACGTAGGACCTATGAAAGTGATTTGTGCAATGTTCAGAGCGATCAGCTGTCGGATTGGGAGCATAGACTGTGGTTATGTGGGTTCCGTTGAAGCCAGCAGGCGTCCAGAGCAGCCGTAAAGAGTTTTATTTTGAGGGTTTTTAGGGAGTCCGTGTCTTCATTAACTGTGACTGAGTGTTGAGTGCTGCCTTCAAGCATCGTAGGAAACAGCAGCATTAAGTCGATCAAAAACTAGTTTGGTGAGAGGCTTGGTGCAGCAGGTAGAGTAGAGTTAGCGGGAACTGACAGTTTCATGCTGTAATTTTACTGGAACCAAAGATGGATGGTCTCAGAATTCCTGCGCAACAAGTCTCAAGCTGCTCAAAGACATGTTGACCCGAGGTGTGTGTGTGTGTGTGTGTGTGTGTGTGTTGGGGGGGCGGGGGCGTGGCACCTTTGTGAATTTCCCTGTTTCTCATAGTGAGAGTGTAAAAACACGTCCTCGCCCACATCTGCTGCTGCTGGGCGACTCTGGGCTGGTGGTTGGAGACGGCGAGAAAACCCTCAGAAACAGTGAAGAGCAGTGAGCGAGCGGTCAACATTATCATTGTTCACCAAAACCAATGTCATAACGAAAACTAGAACTGAAAAAAAAACCACAGTGCGATGCACATATAATTAAATAAAACCGAGTGCATCAGTTATTAGGATATATAATGTGATCTCATGCAAATGAAGAAAATATTTCAACAATTTCAACAAAAAGAACAACAAGTATTAGGGAATGAGACGGGAGATTAGAACTGGAAAATGTGCTTTTGATATATATTTTGTTAAGAAAATTTTACTTAAAGAACATGTTTAATAATATTTAACCATCCTTAATTCTTAATTAATGTTTGATTTGTAATTAATTTCTCATTATTTTAGGTCTTAGGTCCAGTAAACAGTAAGTAACTGAATCAACTGCTAACGCTCATTGTTTTCAGCTTTTACTAATTTTTGCAATTGTTTAAATTGTTAAATTCACTGTAGTGATTCCTGCTGTTTAGGGAAAAACAAAAAATTGGGGTTTAAATTTATTTATGAGTTTCTTAGGAAGCCGAGTAGACGTGATTGAAAAGTAAAACAGAAAGTTCCCCAGCAGCAGCAGCAGCACGTCTGAATTGGGGATGTTGTGGTTCTTTATTTCCTCTGAGTCCTTTATGATATTTACCAGGAAATTTCCAGAAGTTTTTCGGATTTCACCTCAGCTTCAAAATAATTTACCCTGAGCATCTGATACTTCATCTGATCCGTCAGCTCCTTTTACTTCACTTTAATTAATTGTATTTAACTCCTCAGCAGTGATGGGAACTCTGGTCCTCAGTACGTACACTAGAGCTGCACTGATTAGTTGTCAGCTATTACATATATTTTGATTAATTTATTTGAGTCATTTTAGGACCAAAATGTCCAAATTCTCTAGCTCCAGCTCTAAAGCAGCTTACTTCACTTTCTGTTTATTGCCTGTCTTCCATAATAGTAAACTGATGATCTTTGGGAACTGTTGGTCTGAACAAAAATAGACATTTTAGGTTGATTTCATTTTCTTTAATTATTCTCTCATATTTTCAGAAATCTACTTGCTGTGTTCCATTTTAACTTCTTTAAAGTAATGTTTATTTAATAGGGAAAACTGACAGACATGTTTATTGTTTGTCCCTGATCAGGCCTGAAATACAAGAAAAGAATATACTGGATACAGTAAAAATATGATGAATAGTAAAGAAATTAAACCACTGGGCATAATATGCAGATTAAAACACTAGATAGATTTGACGGTAAAATGTGAAGAGCAGTTTATGACACGTTTCTCACAGAAAATGGAAAAACTGGAAAAAAAAAAAATGAATTGGAGTAAATTAATTATGAAATAATTTTGTAAAGGTTATTCACTTTTTACCTAAATGAAAGATAATCAGAGCTGATTAAAACCACTTAATTTGTTTTAATTAACTAAACTTGGCAGCAGAAAATAAACTACCTGTAACTGCAGCAAATCAGCAAACTGTGAATAAATGTCTGTGTACTTGGTGCTTTTTGGTATTTTATTAGGATAAAAAACATTTTGTTTTCTTTCTTTTTGTTCATTATTATAATTATATATAATTTGTCTTTATAGCTTCAGCCTTTTTTGGTCAAAACAACAGGTTTTATGTTTTATTAATTTATTTTAGATTATTTATATTTAAATCAAGCTTATAATAATTAAAATGTCAACACGTTACAGCTTTGTCTTTGATCTGCATGTTATCAAATATAAAAATTAGCAGGTCAAATAGGATTTCAATTTTTGTTTTTGTTGCCTCTAACAGCCATTGACTGATCAGTCATCTCTGTTCTCGTTTATATTTAAGTTTAATTAGTTAGTTGGTAAATTAGTAATTGGCCGCAGCAGCAGATGGCCTGTCTGCACCCACATGTTCGGCCTAAGAATGCACGTCTGTAGTTTCCCGTTGAAAAACTCCACTTGGCAGCTTTTCTGCTCCGTTTTCTTGACATTAGTTCATCGTCACTCAGCAGGTGTCGGGCGGAGCTGCCGCTCACACACGAGCCGTTAGCGCTTCACCTCAACCGACTTCTTGGTATTACGTGGACCTAATGTACGGTCTGTGCGTTCAGTGGAAGGAGGCTGGCGACCTCTTTCTCACTCACACGCACACACACAGCGGAAATGTCTAAAGTAATTTAGGAAAATACAAAAAATACAAATTGAATTATCAACTAATCATTGCACCTCTCATGACTGATTCACAATAGGTATAAAAGCCCTGAAATCAATTCTATATTTTACTGGAGGACACTGCAGAAATCTCTTAATTTAAATAGAGCAAATAAAAACGTCACTGCACGTAATAGTATGAGTGTTTGTAGGAACTGACGTCAACGACAAACAATCAGCTCATAAATCTCTCTTCAAACTTCAGAAAGTGGCGAAAGTCACTGCGTGTAACAGACGTTTTGTGGTTGTGGCCTTTAAGCGGGAGGGCGGAGTCACAGGGAGCCCATCATAACGAGCAACACACACACACACACACACACGGCCTGAAACTACAAACTGTCCTGAGTGAAAGTTAAACATTCTTATCTTTCACTAACACAAAAACAATCAACTGTCACTTCAGAGCTGAAAACACACACACACCACACACACACACACGTTTGTACACTTTCTATCTTCTCTCACAACCAATGACTCAAATCACTCTGTGTGTCTCTCAATTCACTTCCAGCAGCTTTATTGACATGCACAAATAAAAAATGTTGTTTTTGAAACGGTTTACAATACACAAGTCTTTTTACATAGATATTAACATGTTATAACAGATACTGTGGTGTAACAATCACATTTTTTATATTACAGCATTTATTCTATTACGTTACACTTCTCTCTGTCTCTGTGTCTTCCTCTGTTCTCTTTCTGGATTTATTTAAAGTCACATTTCTTTGTTTCATGTGAGTCCAGATTAATTCAGTTAATTCAGCTTCATGATTCTGTCTGAGACGTGTTTGGCTTAAATTGAGCCTAAACAACCATATTTGCTCAGTGCATTTATTTTAGTCTGAGTTGCTTACATGAACATCTTTTATATTTGGGTAAGTCCAGACATATTGAGGAACAGAGTCAAACAATAAAATGCTAATTCAGTGAGAGGACAGCAGCAGGAAGTGATGTAACCCGTGTGTTTGTCTTCATCTAGGCGAGCCCAAGCGTTTCCAGGTTCTGATCCACGGCATCGAGCCGCTGCTGGAGACGCCGCTGCAGTGGCTCAGCGAGCACCTCAGCCACCCCGACAACTTCCTGCACATCTGCGTGGTCCCCGCCCCCTCCGACTGAAGGCCGACGCCCTTTCGGCTGTCACGGCGACGACCCGCCGGCCGTCCGATCTGTCCCCGGAAACGGCGGCGGTTTAGCGGCGGGAAACTGTGAATGAGCGGACTCTGTAACGAGAAAGGAGGAGAAAAACAGATAAAAGGAGGAGGAGTTGGCGTTTCTCAGCTCAGACGTCCCACGTGAAGACGGACAGACGACAGACGACGAAAAGACATTTCTGTCCCAGAGAGCTGGCGCACGTCTCCTTCTTTCTATCCCGCTGTCTTCACCTCCTCCTTTTCTGCTCCTCCCCAAACTAACATCTGCAGTAGAGCAGAGGAGGTCAAGGCGAGACGAAGACGGCCACATAGCGTCGTGCTGCAGTTGCCTTAGTTACCACATCATTGGTTTTTGTCGTCTTGACAAACACAAAGTTTACATCTCAGCCTCAAAAACTCTCTGGGACGGTTTTCAGAGGACTCTTCTCTGCCTGGGTCAGAAGGCAACGACGCGTTGGTTCACATTCTGCTGCCTCCTTCTACATTTAACTTTTTTTTTGTTTTTTTTAACAAAGCAATTTAACAAAAAAAAACTGAAAAATCTCAAAATAAATGATTATAATGAACAAGGAAAACACTTTATCTGAAGCTCCTTAGTCAATATGTAATAAGTCCTTATAAGATGCTTATTAACGTTAATAACTCAGTAATAAGACTGAGTGGTAATCATGAGCATAATTAGATTATTAGACATTTATAAGAAACATGTGATCGGGTTTTAGATGCTTAGGAGCATTATACAAGCATCATGACTGAGAATTGAGTTCATTTGAGTTTAACTAACTTATTATATAATTATTATTCAACCTTTAATGAGATTAAAGATTGAAACAGTTTATGGTGTCAGAATAATAATAAACTATGCTGTTTGCAGCTACGAGTGCTGAAGTGGAAAAAAAAGTCTTAAGGATTTATTCAACACATTAACTGTTCCAAGGCTATTAATAACTCTTCTATAGGTGATGTATACCAGTGTGAATAAGCATCTTAAGAGGATTTATTACATATTAAATAATGCATATTACAAGGAGTTTACAATGAAGTGTTCACAATTATCTTTATATTGCCGCTTTCATTTAAACTGTGAAGCTTCATGTCTGTTTCCTTTAGTTTTTCATCTTCAGCTACATAACGGATACTGGAATTGCTATAAAAGTTCCTTAATCGCGATTCTGCAACAATCACATGAACTCAAATAAAATGATGATGTTGTTTAACCTGCAAATAAAAGTCTGTACTCGTTTGTTTGTTTTTTCAACTCTTTTGTTGGTTCTTATGTCGTTAATCACCTCATCTTTCTTGTCTTTTTTTTTTTTTTTTTACATCTGTTCTCACTGAAATAAAATTACTGATAATGAAATCATTTGGACCAATATTCTATATTATAACTAATATTCTGGCTAAAAAATGATCACATGTTAATTTTTTCTATACTACTTATTTACCCGAGTACGGTTGGGTAAAAATATCTTGGTTTTGGAGTAATATTGACTAAAATTGTCTGGATTTTTTTTTTATTCTATCGAAACATCATCTTGCTTAAGATAAAAGGTCACAAATATGAGATATAAAGCCATAAGATTCAAGATAAAAGGTTGAAATTAAGATTTAAAGTAAAAGAAAAAAGGAAACAATACTAAAATAAACCAATTTAATCCAGTTTTCTTAAAAAAGCCTGGTAGGAAACTGTTGTTACGTTTGTGGGGAAGCGATTATTACGTTACGAGATGCAGATTTGAGTCACGTTCGTGGTTTCATTTTGTTTGTGCGATGTTTTTTAGGAAACACTGATGTCTGGAATATAATATCCAGAAAGTTGTGCTGTCCGTGCCCAGGTTTGCAGTCATTTTGTAGAAGTTAATGTGTATTTAATTATGCCGGGAGGGGGTGGTTCGGTTTTGGACGCGTTTCTGCCCGAGTACCTGCCGGGCTGGACGTCTGCAGGCGTCTGACTGAGCTGCTGTTTCTCTCACAAACTCCATGTGTCATGTTCTTGTGCCGGAGCCAACGCGCGTCCATCATGTGGCATGTGTTAAGATGTTTGGAAATGTCGAGGTAGGCGGAACGCTGTGCATTTTTTTATCCGTGTTGTACGTGGTGTTAACTCACTGCTGCGTTCAACTGCTGTTTCTTTACAGCCACAACCTGTTTGTTTTATGTATTTTCATGTGCTTACGCTGAAGGAGCCAGGCTGAGACTGAACACGCTGAACATCCCTGATGGAACCTTCTGTCACTCCTATTTACGGCCAGGATTCCAATAAGGTTCAAAGCATATAAGAAAAAAAATCTAATCATCCAGATGTTGAGGCAGATCATCAGGTGTCATGAGGGCCTTAAATATTCAATCTCAGATTTAGAAACAGACACTTCAGCTTCTTAATTCCTGAGAGTGAACCTGTCCAACGTGTATTAGGAAACAGAGGAATGCTCCCTCCCTCTCTGCATCTCTTCATCTCTTCCGGTTAATTATCTGTCGGCATTTCACCGGCTGCTAATGAGACCACTAAACTGTGCTGTCAGACAGGCCTCAGGCTGCTGTGTGTGTGTGTGTGTGTGTGTGTGTGTGTGTGTCTATGTCTGTGTGAACACACTCGTTATCACGGAATTGATCTGTACATTGTGTTTGTGTACATAATTACAGACATCATTTATAGCCCCCTGCAGGTGTGAGTGTGTGTGTGTGTGTGTGTGTGTGTGTGTATTAGTGTGTGTGTGTGTGAAGACGGCTAATAGTTTTCTGGCTTCTCCCTCTCTTTTTCACAACACACACTCATTGCTTGTCACTCTGCCAGTCTTGTAATTTAAACTATGTGTGTGTGTGTGTGTGTGTGTGTGTGTGCGCGTGCAGAGTGATGTCACGCATCATGTCATCACGTCAGGCTTCCTCACTGGTTCAACAAGTTTATGGTGTTGAGTCAAGACCTGTGGGCTCGGCGTGGGGTACAGTGTCTGTGTGTGTTTGTTTGTGTGTGTGTGTGTGGGTGTGTGTGTAAGTGTGTGTGTGGGGGTGTTTGTATACATACTGCAGACGATGATGAAAAGTCTGTCTCACGCTGACATCTCGATGACACACACACTCGACTTTATGGGATTTCCCGAGCGAGCGTCCGACCCCCGAACAACAGCGAGACAGAGAGACACAGACACAGAGCAGAGGGGGTTATGAGGTGTTTGGATGGAATGAGCTGAAAGTAAATTGTTAACAGGGCCGATTTCCACATCTTTTTTTTTCTTTTTTTTCTCCATGAATCAGAGTGGAAAAGTTCACTTGTTGTATTTTCTGTCTTTGTCTTCATCACAAACAACACATTGATGATCATCACGTTTGGAGCGAGCCGTCATCACGTCTGGTGGCATAATTTTTTTTTGTCAAAAAGAAGTAAATGTGTTGGGAAAGCCCCCCACCCACCCATCGCCGCACGTCTCAGGCCGGAACGCAAGCGTTTCCGTAACTTCCGGGGAAAACCGACGATTCTCGATTGACGCCCATGCGGTGACGCTGATGGTCCAGCTGTGCGCAGATGATCTGTTTCTACATCTGTCAGAACGTATGAGCTGTTCTATGTAAATGATATTGCCCTCCCCCGCCGCCCCAAACATCTGAAAACATTTTTGATTCCTGGCGTGGCCGCTAACAGCTTCCTGTGGGCCGGAGGTGATCGGCCAGACACAAACTCTGAGGGACGAGTTTTCGATCGTTGGAGTTTTTTCCTGATAAAGACGCTTCCTTGTAAAACGCTGATGTTTTTATATCTAATGGGAGAAAAGGCCGAACAAGGAGCCGCGAAAAAAAAATAAAAAATGGAAGTGACGTTCTGGTGAGAGTTCGGAGAGAATAAACCAACGACAATTAAACCTTCACTTTGACAAAACTATAATAAAAAATTTCAGTTTTTTGCCTCAAAAGCCGATTTTCAACCTACGTTCAAAAGGTTAAAGAGTGAACGAAACTAGAATAAAACGTGATGTGTTGCACGTTGATTTTTTTTAACACTAACCACCATGATTGAGGATTTGTGAATATATGCACATGTGAAAAGTTGACATTTACTGGGTAAAGCGTTGTCCTCGTAGCTTACAGTGATAGTTTAACATTGTTGTGCCTTAAAATGTTGTGTCAATGACTATCGAAAAAAATCTGTAATTATCTCATATAATTTTTTCATTAATTATCAAGGCCTAGGGTTGGGACACAGTCTTGTAATTGTACTTTATCAGTTTGGGGGTCTGATTAACGGTTACCATGATAACATTAACTAGGATCAGCATGTATTTATTCACTCAGTCATTTTCTATCTATTCACACTTTGAAATCGCTTTAACGTCACTTTGTGAATTACGAGGTGTCGTGTTAAAGTGACCATCAGACCAAACTTCCTCACACTGAACCAACCTAAACACAGTGAACCGGAGCCTGAGTCTGATCACATCAACAGAGCTGAACTCCTGCCGAGCCGCGTTTTGTTAACGTTAACGTTCTTCCCAAGGTCCAAAATCTGACGTGTCTGTGATAAAACACACAAACGTGTTAAATGAGACGCTGCTTCACACTGAAACAACCCTGCAACTGCAGCCTTTCAGGATAAATTGCATTGGCATAGGTTTTTAAACATGTTCAGTTTACTGAGTTGCATTATGGGAAATGTAGGTTTACCCATATTTGAGACAATTAGTGTGGTGTTTGATGATTTTGAAATTGGAAAATCTCTTTTAATGTTAAATATCGGATGGACTGCCTTCGTAACACATCCTTCTCGTCTTCTGACGACTCAAAGCATTTTATGCCACGCGCCAACATCCGCCCTTTCACACGCCTTCACACACCCATGGTGGAGGCTGCTCCGGCGTCAGTTAGCGCTCCCGTTGATTAAAAGTAATGCCGTTGCGAGGTGTTCGCGTGAAGGTTCAGTCAGCAGCAGAGAGACGGACGGACGAGGAGTTTGCCTCAGAAGCTAATTGGTATCAGGAAGGTTTTCATCAACAGTTTGTTTGCGTCTCCATAACAACTACAAACACCCCTCCGTCTGTTCTAATAATACACCAGAACTTTACCGGACAGACGATTTACAACAGATTCCGTGAAATCATTCAGTCATACACACACACACACACACACACACACACACACACACACACACACACTCACACACACACACACACACACTTTTACCATCAGCTCAGACCACAAACTATGCCCTCTAACTCTGCTCAGTCCCCTACTGTCCTGCCTGATTCCGTGAAACCACAGTCTCACACACACACACACACACACACTCTTCCCCTGCTTCTCGGGGGGCTGCAGACTGAATATCAGACGGCAGAGAGCAGATCAAGAAGATCAACAGATGAGAGCGATTAGTGATGAAGAACAAGTCATGAGTGTGTTCTGTCTATGAAGCTGCACACACACACACACACACACACACACACACACACACAAAATCACAAAGAATAAATCTCATAAAAAATCAACTAAAACACTTTTAGCTCAAAACCACAAAACGTCCAACGAAAATTTTAAAAAAAGTGTTTAAAAATCCAAACTAGTACAACTTTAGCATATGTGTGTGAGTGTGTGTGAGAGGTCGAGTGAGGAGTCGTCTATGGAGGATCGATGACTAACCCGACTAACTAAACCCTTAAACTGCTTCCATCCAGCACTTAGACACGTCCAGAGTCAGGAGACAGACTGATCCATCACAGACGGTTCTACCTCCTCCCTCTGGACGGTGCTGTAGAGACACAAAACACAGCTTCTACCCACAGGCCATCGCTGCTGCACACACACACACACACACACACACACACACACACACCTCCTGCTGAGGTAACACACTTTTAATGTGAGCGTGATGATGAGCTGAGTGACAGATGAAGAAAATGAAGTGGAGATGAAAGGATGAGTCTGTTGGTGTTAATGAGTGTGGCCACTCTCATTCTCATAACGCAGCATCTTTGTCTAGACGAGCTTCTTTACATGTAACACACACACACACACACACACACACACACACACACACACACACACACACACACACACACACACACACAGGGAACATGTGTGCACATGTTATATAGATGCTGATTTAATGTCTTAAACAGAAAAAACTGAATCAGTGTATTCAACAGTTTTAATTCATTATTTCTCTTTAGTGCAGAAAAAATACCAACTTACTCTTTTTTCCTAATTTACAGCTTCACACTCATTTGTACGAAAAAGTAGAGCATATTATACATTTATTATTACATTCAGCTTTTTAGCTGCAGGTTTGACTCACAGTTTTTTTTGCATCTTTGAGTGTAGTCGCTCACATTTTACGTCTGTGATTGTTAACAGCTCCATCAAATACAGATTTTTCCCTCTAAACCTCTCACATGGTTTCAGTTCAATAAATGTTCAAATGATCCAATATTTCACTTTTCACTTTCAAAAAAGGCAGATTGATGAAACAGAACTTTGTTCTTATGTTCCCTCCAATTATTCACCTCAGGCCCTCTCACATACATGTGCTGGCCCTTTGTAGGGGCCCAACCCCCAGGTTGGGAACCACTGGACTAAACCAGCTGACTGTAATAATCCTTTTTTTAAGGGACACAAAAGCCTTTCTTTCACTAAAATTATTCATCGGTGGCTTGTTTTGATGGAAATCTTACATTTCCTGCTCATGTGACAGTTTCACATCTGCAGCCGAAACATTTTCAGTAAAAAACAACATCCACTGAAATTTAAAGACTCGATCATTCTAAAAACTGTAAAGTTTTAACTGATTCTTTTTTCTCTTCTTTTCCTTGAGTCGAAACCAGTAAAACAACAGAGAGGCTGAAGTCTGTGTTGTTTCTTTGTCTCTTTGTTCCTGGCAGTGAGCGCACACACACACACACACACACACACACACACACACACACACACACACACACACATACACACACACACACACACACTGTGGTTCTCTCTCTCCTCTCAGAGATGGAGGGATGGACGTTCATTTTTAACAAGAGCGACAGCCTTTGAAGTTCGTAATGATTCAAAGAACACAGTTCATTCTTCTCTCTTTGTCTCTCACCACACACACACACACACACACACACACACAACCCACTCAGATGACACATTAAATGTCTGTAGATTAACGTGATTTAAAAGTTGTTTATTCCTTCTTCCTTTCTACGATCCCTCTCTCTCTTCTTCTCCTTATTCCCACTTTCATCTCCACTTTCTCAAAGGGAAAAAAAAAAAACTTTTCCTGTTCTAAAAAACTTCCTGTCCAGTTGTCACACATGTTCTCCACGTGATTATGGAACCTGGCTGCAGGGATTTGCTCAGATTATTCGCTGGAAATAAAACATAAAGTAATGCACATTCCGCTTCCTGAGAGCTAGAGAATAAAAGCCTGACACTGACGTACACGCAGATTTAAATGTGCTCATATAACATTTATAATCTAAAAAGTATATGAGTGGTAAAATAAAAATGTATAAAAATGAATAAATAAAATTCCCTTATAACACCTATACACAGTTGTTTTTATAGTAGTTGTCAGGTTTGTTCCACATCTGTGAACATCTGTGAGACACAGTGAAACTCCGACATGTCGGTTTGTGTTCCTTAAGCTTTATTAGGTGCTTTTTCTATTATTATCTGTATGTGAAGAAAGGCAAAAATGAATAGTCACACAGTCACTGAGCATAGATACAACATTATACATATATATTACCTCATCAATAGCAGCATCAGTGAGTGTTGCAGATGGCACAAAATTTACTTTCTTGTATTTTTCTTAAAGAAGACAGGATTTCATTTGATCAAAGTCTAGAAAAACAAATCTTGAAATAAGCAAAATGATCTGCCCGTGAATCATAATCTAATTTATTTCTGCTCATCACTGGATATATTGTATCCGAAACAACCTGTGAAAACTTTCTGGAGCTGGTTAGTTACGTTGCAGCAGGAATATAACAAACGCAAACCAAAGATTTAAATTCCATGGATGTAAAGATGTAGAACAAGCAAGGACCAAAAGTACACACAAGTACATATGTGCATGTGCAGAAACACACACTTTTGGCCACACGGTGTGCAGGCTCACACATGTGGATGTTTTATGCATGTTCAGAGAAACTCAGCACTCTCTCTCTCTCTCACACACACACACACACACACACACACACACATATGCTGTAGTCAGAGGGTCCGAGAAACAAAAGACACAAATGTTTTCTCTCTCTTTCCCTCGAGGAGCTCTCTCGTTTCCAGTTATCCTCTCTCTCTCTTTGTCTGACACACACACCACACACACACACACACACACACACAAACACACACAGTGCCGCCCTCTAATAGGCAGACGCTGAGAAAAGACGGACAGACGGATCCTGAGAGAGAAAGAGACAGACAGAGGATGTGGATGATGGGGTTGGCGAGCTTTGATCTCTCTCTCTCTCTCTCTCTCTCACACACACACACACACACACACTGACTATTAATAATAAGCACTGTGTGTTACTTTCCCGCCTGTAGCCTTGGGGTCAGGACATTATATGTGCTACCTGCGTGTGTGTGTGTGTGTGTGTGTGTGTGTGTGGCTCCTGCCTGGCTGGTAAGAGACTATTATTTGTCACAGCCCAGGCCAGAGTCAGGCTGCATTCATACTGACATTAGCTCTGTTCAGTGTCTCCACGTCTTGTCCACTTCCATGTGAGGTGACACAAATGATCTTGTTTTCAAGCTGAAGTGTCCTTGAAAAATGAAGTACTCAGAAACACTGAAAATATCCAATAACAAGTAAAAGTTGTGACTTGAAAATATTAGATTATTTTATGAAAAATTGTTTTTTTTTAAAGTGACACGGATAAATGCAGTGGAGTAGAAAGAACAGTTTTCATGTGAAATACCAATGTAAATATTAAAATAAAAGCAATAATAAAGTTACAGTAAAGTATGAGTATCTCAAAATTGTACTTGAGTACAGTACATGAATAGTGTATTTTCATAAAGGATTTCTGTATGAGTATACTTGTATTTATATTAATAATACTAATAATAATTATTACTATTATTATTATTATTGCTATTATTACTATTATTTTACATTACTTACAAACCAAATATTTTTGGTGACTTCACTTTTTCCTTACAAAATCCACTGTTAACTACATACTACATATTCAACGTATTTAGAATATGTTATTTAATCTAATAGAATATGTTACTAATTACTGTAATTACTGGGCATGTATTCACTAATATGTAGCGGGATACGTTTCAAAATGTTTTTTTTCGAATACAAACTTTTTGAGAAGTCCACTGACCAATCAGGGACTGGCGCATTTGTAATTGGCAACGCAACCGGCCAATCAGAGAACGTGTTGTAGTTGATTGCGTAAATCTGTGAAATATTGCATTCATGATCTTTGGGAATGTCCGAGTTTCCAACTTCGTTAAATTTATGTGCATTTAACTCAAAATTTGGTAATAGCATGGACTCTATTATATATTCAATTTAAGCAAAAACAACATTAAATATGTTCATATAATTTTTACCGTCGTTTCGCTGATTATTCACCACATGAATGCAGCACACCCGTTGCCTAATGGCGGGCTTTCGGAGCTGTAACGTTAATGTAACCAAAGCGTCCGGTTATTACAGAAATATACTCGGGAACTCATTTAAACACTTAAATGAGTCTATTGTTAACACTTTTTGAGTTTATCGGAGGAAAAGAGGGTTTCGAAGACGCAGCCGAGTTCGAAAGCTACCGCCGAGTTCAAGGAGAAGGAGCGGGACTCGGCGGCTAACATGAGCTGACCTCAGCTAGAGGAGGAGCGGGGGGAGGACAAGGAGTTCGACGAGAAGGAGGAGTACACGGAGACCGTCAGAGGAGGCGCGGGAGGAGAACACGGAGACCACCGCAACAGTTAAGCTAGAAAGGAGGCGCCGGTGTTACGGTTTAACAAGAGACCATGTTAATTGAACTCGTCCTTGGTTGTCATGGTGACCCATGGACTATTATGGACTCGATACAGCACCGCGCCCCAGCAGCGCCTCGGTTTCTCCCAGTGGCCACTCGTGGTACTGCAACAAAAATCCATCCGTGCATCCAGCAATGCATCCACAAATAATTTTTTCCCATGGACCACAATAGTAAAAAGCAAAGGTTTTTGGGGGGATGAACGGGGGCCATTTTTCAGTCTGGTATCCATTTCGTATGATACCTACATGTGGTGACTGCAGAAAACTGGCTCCTAAAAGAACTTTTCTGTTGTGTTCAACATTTGGCTGGAAACTCACAAGATATCAAGGTGACTTTTAAAGCAAAACCCAAGCGGGAAGAGTAGCAGGAGGAGTGAGACCTGCCTGGGTAAGTACATAAATCTTTAATTATTATTAGGCTCCTGTGCAAACTGCTGTTTTTACTGGGTCACTGTGTAATAACTGCTTTTATTAACGATTAATAATGCCTGGTTATGTTTGTTTTCGCGCTGTGCTGCCTGCTGGTTTCAAAGGGCCACGCCTGAGTGCCAATATATCAAACTGATGACTTTTATGATTCTTCTTTATTATGAGCTGTGAAGTTTTACTGTCTCATGTTTGTTTGAAACAGCAGTGTTCCATATTATATAAGAATTGTACCAAAAACAAGATTTTCACCTCATACGATTTTGTTTTGAAGGGCACAGACATAATAACTATCTATTATTTGGGTTCATGAATCATTATTATACATTCATTATTCATATTTTAATAATAACTTTCTCCTTGGGTGATAGAGTGTGTAGAGTCCAGTGGTAGAGTGTGTAGTACGGTTGCCACACATTAAAAAGGTCACAGGTTCAAGGCCTTAGGCCGGGACCTTTCTGTGTGGAGTTTGCATCTTCTCCCTGTGTCTGTGTGGATTCTCTCCATGTTCTTCTGCTTTCTCCCACACTCCAAAGGCATGCAGAGGTTAATTTGAGATTTTTGATGGTGAATGGTTAGGGGTGTATTTGCCTCTCTCCTGTAATAGGCTGGGATTGGTCACAGCAGACCCCCGTGACCCTAGTGAGGAATAGGCGGGTGTGGAAAATGACTGACTGACTTTCTCCCTTAAAAGGGGAGATGAAGAAGCATGTGGTGGTTTCTTTTTTGTTTTTGCCCCGTCATCTCCTGAGATGAGATGGCATTAATGGAGGAGTGTTTGTATGGAACTGTTTCAGTTTTCATGTATGGGTGTGTGTGGGCAAGCACTATGTGTGTATTGTTTAATACTCTTCATGTAGAGTGTATGTTTAATGTGAGTGGAGGGGCTGCTGAGTTATTAGCTTGCAGATTTTATGAGCCACATGTTTCGGAGAATCTTATTAACTATTATACACACTAACATGCATGCACAAACACACACACACACACACACACACACACACACACACACATACACATGTTGTGCGATATCTAAGTCAGACCTGATGGTCTCTAAGGAAACAAGACAAGATTCAAATCAACTGATACGTTATCCATCTCGAACCCAGCTGGAAAATCTCTGACTAATACCATTTTGATTGGTCAAATCAAAACTTCCATTCGCTGGTTTATCATTACAACACTCCTCTCTTGCCATCTGTGTGTTTATATATATAAATACTGGTAATATATTGGTATCTATAGTCATTTTACAGAGCAAGAGTTGAAATGTGTAAGAAAGACTTAAGATAGAATAGAAATAGATAGATAGAAAAATAGTCGGCCCCAGTTACACCAGGTGATAACATGAATAACTGAATGAATGTCATACTCAAGTCGTTACTGTACCACATGCCCCCCCGGTCACCAGGTCACTCACTTTTACAAAGAAAATAGTGCCAAAAAAAAAGCTTATTGGTACTCCTTGGTACCCAGATCGATTCATGACAATGCTAGACAAAAATACTGGGATAATCAAATCTGGAAACACTCTAAAGACCATGGAATGTGTTCCAATCCAGCCAATAGTAGTCGACAGGGCTAAAATAACATGTAACATTCAGTAAATGTTTGTTGTATTGATGAAAGACTTTTGGCGGCGGATTGTAGAGTAAAAAAAACAAAGAAAGCAAACATACAACATCTTTTTTGATAAATATAAAGAGGAAAGAATTAGCTGAGGTAGCAGATCTAGCATTAGCGTAAAGCAGCAATGTGATTTATGGTAAATGTGTTTTTCATTTGGAGCAATATTTGTCTCCCTGGCGACTTCAGTCCTGCTCTCATTTGTTAAAGATCTAAATCTTGGCCGTCCACTCAGGTCTGTCCACCACAAAAATAAAGATGTATCTTCCTGTTACATACGTTTGAAGGGAGAAAGCAAATTTCAGGGAAATCGGATGACGGTGGGGGCGGAGCTAATGGATGTGAGTCACCCGACATGACCACTGACCTGCTTCCGATGTGTCTGCTGACGACGAACCTCATTGTGTTTACAGTAAAGCACCCGTCCAGGACCGCACACGGTTTTTCGACATCTTAAATAGCCTCAGTGTGGAACGGAGCTTGGAGGACGAGCATCTGTGTGTGCAGTGTGTGTGTGTGCGTGTGTGGGTGTAGGGTTCATAGTTTCATTATGATAGAAATTAATCACAACATTTTAGGGGAAACTCACACTAGGTCTGGTGATTAATCAACAAAGAATATGTACATGTATAACTGTATAACTACTGTGTGTGTGTGTGTGTGTGTCGGCGTGTGTGTCGGCGTGTTTAGAAGAATGAAGGCCACATGTTTTTATTGGTAATGTACATTGGTAAGGTACATGTTTGTATATGTGTGTGTGTGTGTGTGTGTGTGTGTGTGTGTGTGTGTGTGTGTGTGTGTGTGTGTGTGTGTGTGTGTGTGTGTGTTTGTGTGGAGACACTGTTGCTGTTGACTGTCTGACATCTCTACAGTTTGAATCTGTCTCCTGATCAGAGTTCTTCAAAATGTTTGTTGCTGGGAAACTTGTGCTGATCTATTCACTAAGTGAAAGCTCAGTGTCACGAAACAACTGGAGCCATCCTCATGGAACGAAATGTGGGACAGAACATCTGAGTGTTGGTCATTGATCATCACCAGTATATAAACACCCACCCACCGGCCACTTTATTAATAAGTAGGCCCAACTCAATGCATTTAGTCATGTAGACATGGTCAGGGCAATCTGTTGTAGTTCAAACTGAATAAAAATAATTTAAATCCACTAATCAATTATTAAAATAGTTGGTTATTGATGTAAAAGTTGGCCACTAATTGACTAATCGTTGCCACTCTAAAATGAAGCTACTTCACAGCAGTGGTGGAAAAAGTGCTTAGATGCTGTACAATGAAAAAAATACGATAACAATTAAAAGTCTTTCATCCACGGTATTACTTAAATACTAAGTATTGGCAGCAAAACGTATCCAAAAGTACTTATTATGCAAAATGAGCTTGTTTAGGGTTATAGTTCACACAGCAAAGAGTGAAAAAATCTTGTTCTTGACTATTTAGTCAGGTGGATGTCAGTAGAGAAATGATGAGAAGGACAAATACCAGCCTTTAAATGGATTCTGAGGTCTCTGTTCCTAAAATGTCACCACAGTGAAGCTGTTTGTGTGTCAGATCAAACCGAATAGATAAACCGTAGCTGCGAGTGGAGACGTTTGGCGCAGTCATCGTGTTCGTGCCGTCGTGGGATCCCCCCCCACCCCCGGCGGTGTTAGGTGTTGTCCGCCCCCGGTCAGAAAACTGCAGAGAAACCCCGGCGCTGAGCTAGTGGAACCTGCTGTGTCAACGAGTGACACGAGAAGTTTCCCAGATAGTAATAATAAGATCGTACAAACAGGAAAGAGAAGCGCAGTGCGCAAAAGTGAAAGACGCTGAGTCAAAGGGCGGGGGCCCACTCAGTCTGTTTAGCTGCATAATGACCTAATGGGTTGATACTGCTTTCGTCATTTAGTGACTCTTCACTCACTCATTAATAACATTGAGGTGGAATGTGAATTCACCACTTCCTATTGTTCAGGCCACTTCCTTCAATTTTGCGAGAACGTGGCTGTAGGATTACTGTCCACAGGAATCTAGTTTGGATAAACCTGAATCTGACAGAAATCGGCTGCTATTCTAACTTTAAAACCAGTAAAACTGTTATTAAAGAATCTAATAAAAGGGTCACATTTACTGTCAATTTATAGATTTACCTTACTCATAAATATTTATTATTATTTATTTTATATTATGTTATTTATATGCAGAATAATTTTGAACCCTGGATATTAAAAATTTGATTAATAAAAAAATAATAATAGACCGCATTTATTTTGCTTGAATATTTATTTACAAGACATATAATAAGTGATTAATTACTTTATTTTACTTTCGTCAGTTTTTTTATATTTGAAATAAAAACATTTTTTTTTTATCATTATATTTTTACTTCTGATTTGCAATTAAAGCAAACATACAAATTGATGAACACAGGCAAATAATACATAAAATACACCTCAGGAAAAACTAAACAAAAGCAATGGGATTGAATAAATAAATAGAAGAAATTCCCTTCAGAAATAGAAAAGAGAAGCAATACTTTAAGAAACCCAAATATAATTTTTTCAGCTTTTTAAAAGCTTTTTTGCACAATAATGACATAGGTGGTGATTTTTATTCATGAATAAATTGATTTATTGACATATTATATTTGGTAATTGCTTTAATTGGGTGGTGTCTTAGTGGTGACTTAGTTAGTTTAGAGAAAAACAGAAACAAAAATCCATGTTTAAATAAAAATTTGTCCCATTAGTAGTTTTCTTTGCAGGCCACATCCCGCAGCTCTCCGGTCTGCTGCTGTGCAGCTAACAACGCTTGATCCCAGCTGTTTTTTAGCTGTGAGTGATTGAAGCCACGTGTTCGGATCCCGCTCGCTGACCCTCTCTAGACTTCTGATGCTTGTCGGCTCACCTGCTGAGTCAGTGGCAACTTCTGCATTTCTTGCAGTTCCTCCTGTAGGCTCAGCACTAGGTGTAGGCCTCGTTGTCTCCGTTTCATGGATCCAGATCTCTGACTATATATGTGCAGGCTAACGTCCAGATGTGACTGTCACAACCTCCTGATTTACTGCTGATCCCCGGGTTTCTCATCCTCCGCCTTTGATGTTTTTCAGTCTGATTCAGTTTAGGCTTATGTTAATTCACATGAATCTGAGTTTATGTAATTTTCAAATGGCAAACGTCTACCATCGAAGCTCCCTAAAATATCAATGATGAGGTGATGAGTTATTGTTGGTGATGAGAACTTGTCAAATCACACAGAAAAAAGTTCTTTCCAAGATTAAACTTAAATTATTTCCTTTCTATAGAAATAAATGCTATTCTCTACAGGTCAGAAAACATTTGAAACATTTGACAACTTTATTACCTTTACTGGATTATAGTGACTGGTTGATTTTTTATTCTCTTCTCGGGCTGGTTCTTGCTTTTTTGTCCATTCACATTTGTTAAACTTAAATATGCGTGCTCAAGATTTAAAATGTTTGCTCTTAGAGTCACAACTGAATAATAAAAAAAGCCTTAAGATATATAATCTGATTATACAAATAAAAATAATAGTTCTCTTGTTCAATTTATGCATTTCTGAATTTTCTATTTTATTGAAAACATTTTAGATTATTGTAACTGAATATGCTTTATATTAAGTTTTGTCTTTATTCTGAGGAGAACAGCCTAAACTCACAGAAAACATATTGTTAGTGTTGTGTAGGTCAACAGAGATGCACTTACCCATCAGTAAGGCTGTTAAAATAGATCAGTGGAACTAGGGCGGCAGCTACATATTTTATTAGCCACTAAATTTCTATTGATCATGAAACAATTTAACATTTAGTTGTTTGGTTCATAAATTGGTGTAAAATGTCAATCACTGTTTCCCAAAGGTGTCCAAACCCAAAGATCATTGCTTTAATATTATATAAGACTGAGGAAACCAGAAAATATTAGGATTTGAAAAGTTCGAACCAGAAAATCTGAAAAATTTCTTCTAAAAAATGACTGATCAATGAATTGATTATTAAGATATTTGGTGATTAATGTAGTAATTGGCAACTAATCAATCATTCGGGTAATCATCGCAGTTTTTTAATTACATTAATTAATTACAGTATTCATTACAAGGGCTCTACTGATATCTATTATATATTTACAGTTTTCTGGTTTTCTATCTTTTGTCATCAGAAACTCCTGAATCTGAGTCAGATTAACAGTCCTCCATTGACTGACATTGCAGAGCTGTGGACTGTCGGCTCTAAAATGAATCACGGTGGCTACATGTCTCCTGCACGCAGGATAAAAGACAGAGCAGTTACTGCAGCCCATAGGGCAGAGGCAGCCGCCTTCCCATTTCCTGTGCCCTCTCTTAAAGCTCGACGTTCCGCGGAAACGGGCATAAAGATTGACGACTCTCCCGGTTTACTGCAGGCTTGGCGGTAAAAGTTGGAATATGCGATGTTGAGAGTTAAGATGCCACCTCCAGTTCTTAGCCAGTGTGGTTTTTATCTGAGCCGGTTTGTCTGCGCATTTCCAGCGGGTAAAGAGTCTCCGTTGTTTGTGGGTGGAATCACCGGGTTATTTAGAAGTCTGATTTTCAACACTGTCACAAAACCTATTGCTCAACTTTCTATTTAAGTTCATTTAAGTTTCATTACATAAAAGTCTACATATTATTAGTCAGGCTGCTGTGTGGTCACCAATTACCACTCCTGAGGAATTTTATCAGAAACAACTATGACTCATACGCTATGGTACCCATCGTCTCTGTTTTCCACTGCTGTGTCGGAAATATTTATCAGCTCCTTCAGCAAAAATCAACAAAATAACAGAACTTGCTTACTATATGTTCATTGTTCTTTGCTTCTTGATTATTATTTAAGGTCACTATGCAAATAAGAATAATAAAGGCATAGGTTGTCCCTCCTTCATAAGGCTCTAATCACCTTTATTAGACAGTCTAACTAACCTTGTTTGAATTGTGCCATAAATAATTTGTCTCAGTAGTGGGAAAACTGTTGAAGTATATTTATAGCGACTACACTGTAAAGTGATGTATGTGATGTGCACAGGGTAACTGTAAAATGTGGTAATATCTTTAAATTGTTTTTCAATCACATATATAACTATACATTACTTTTATTATTATTATTATTATTTATTACTTACAAATAACCAAATATTAAGCCTGTCTGAACATTTATGTCACACAATGATGTAGTTAATACACTCTAATATTGCTCTGAATGAGTGAAAATAAAACAGAGTCAAAGGGTTTTAGACTAAAGCAGTGAACATTTATATCATAATTTACACTTTTTGACATTTTTGCACATAAATAACTATGTAAACCAGAATGTAAACAGAGACAGTTCTTTAGGGGATTCTCCTGTGGAGCCAAAGCTCCGACCACAGAGAAAGAGACGCTTTGGTCGAACATTATATAATAGAGAAGGTTAGTAAAATTACAGAATTTCAGAATTCAGATTGTTGGTGCAGAGCTGCTGCAGACTCACAGTAGCCGTAATAACATTATGACCAGGTTCAGTGATATTTTACACAGTGTAAATGTTGCAAGCATCGGCACTGAAGTTATAAAGTAGGAGGGGGCCAGTGCATAAAAGGAGGCCGAGGTGCTTTGGTGTAAGCCAGTTCAATAACAAGATGGCGGACAGGTGGGGTTGAAGAAGCGGGGCTATGGTTTCTCAACCAAAAATAATAACAAACAACCAGAACAACAAAACAAAAGCATCTACAAAACGAGAGACCACAGCTAAAGAGTGAACTTCATTATATACACACACTACATCTTTTCCCTCCTTCAGCATTTTCTTCTCTTGTTCAGATTTTTTTTGTGTGTGTGTGTGTTTTTTTTTCTGTGCGTTTGAAATTAAAGCCAAGTGAACTTTGGTAACTAGCGTCAAGTGTGAATCTTAAATCAAAGGAAGTTCACTTCCCTGTTTGGTGTTAACAGTGTAGTAAAAAAAAAAAAACAAGAGGAGGAACGAATGGAAGGCGGCTTGCCAGCCTCCCGAGTCCGTTATGTGCTACATGTTGAGCCGGCGAAGCGTTTGCCACCGCCGCCGCTGCTCATTTGGACCACGTGAAGAGCTGCACTCCAGTTCAGTTTGGTTACTTCTTCTTCTTCTTCTTCTTCTTCTTCTTCTTCATCTTCAAGTAGCAAAAATCAAATAAATAGAAAGCTCCCACCTTTAGCTGTCCCTTTAAAAAACAAACACACTCAAACACACACACCCATTTCATCACATGCACACTGAGGTAACCGTTGTGAAAAAATATACAAAAATGCCCTTTTTGTTTCATTTAAATTAAGTAGGCATCAGAAAAGGACACAGACATACTTTAAGGGAAGCTATCAAGCAGGGCTGAAATAAAGCTCTTCTCACTAAATTAACAAATTTATGTGCCGTAATTTGGCAAGGTTTTCAACCCCTTTTTTAACCTGCTATAATGTTTTTGAAATTTAAATAGATAAAACCCTGAAGAGTGGACAACTCTGGTTCTGTGGGTCAGAGGTCACAGGACGGATACAGGCATATATAGAGTGACTATCTACAGAGAAATGGCCACAGAGGAAAACAAAATATAATCAGAAAAATAGTCCTTTACACTGATTTCACCCTGTCAGTGTAACGATCCCTTCCACTTATTGCTTTTAAAGACAACAAATAAAAAAGTATAATAAATTAAGGAGGTTATACAGCAACTAAATGATCAAAAAACAAAGACAATTGAAAATAAGGACCAAATAATACAAGACAATGATAATAGCATCATATTAATTACATTAAAGGTAAGTTCTGGGTAGATGATTGTCTATAAGTATTTTAAACGCCGAAACCGTTAAGTAGTCATGGGACAGTGTCTCTTGAAGCCCTGAGTACGCAAGTCCCTGATAGGTTGAAAAACCTGGTGTAGTCATGATGTCAGTCCTGATGATGACCAGGTAGAGATTTACTTATTTACAGCTGTTGCTCCTGGCAACCCAGTCCACTTTAATTCTTGCAGTTTGACTCTATGTCCATTGGGGTCAGAGGTGGCTCAAACGTGGTCCTCTGATTCCTGCTTGACGGTGACGTTAGCAGGGAGCGGCGTAATGGGGCTGCTGCGCCGCATCTTGATGACCGATGTCTCGTTCGGGGAATCGTACACGCCGTAACCCGCTGACAGAAGCTCGCCGGCGCCGCTTTTGTGGTGGCTGCGAAAGTGGGGGGACTCCAGGTTGGTCTCCCCCCACAGCATCCCCAAGACTTGCTTTTCCAGCATGGCCTCCACCTCCACTCCCCCCTGCAGCTGCTCCAGCCGCTCGGCATGCTCGCTGACGTCGAAGCGCTCGATCTCCTCGTTTGCGCGTTGCACCTCCTCCAGGGTGGCCCGACCGGAGACAGCTGAGGTGCCAGGCCCGGGGTTGGCCGCCAGACAGTAGCCCTTCAGGTGGAGTCGCAGGCTGCACAGGTGGATGTAGTGGCGGTGGCAGTGGGCGCACTTGTGTGGGCGCTCGCGTGAATGCAGCCGCTTGTGCAGCTTGAGGTGGACGAACTGGGTGAACTTGGCCGGGCAGAGTTTGCAGTGGTAGGGTTTCTCCCCCGAGTGGAGGCGTAAGTGGGTTTTCAGGTTGCTGGTGCTGCTGAAGCGCTTGTGACAAACCTGAGAGGAGACAAAAGAATATATGTCAGCAATTTGTACCAACCAACCAACCAACCAGCTGATAGATATCTGCAGAAGCATAAACTGTCAATGTTTCCCTCTGGAGATTGGGTTTTATTTTTTTTTAATTCTATCATCTTCATAGTTGGTCTCACCTGGCATTCATGTGGCTTCTCCCCAGTGTGGACCAGATAGTGTTTCTGCAGGTGAGCCAGCTGGGTGAAGCCTTTGTTACATGTCTGACACTTGAAGGGTCTTTCTCCACTGTGGACACGGAGATGAACCTGCATGTCGGAGGAGAAAAAGCATTCTGTTTAGACACATTCAGGTTTTGAACAGAACAGTAAATACACATTTGTTTGATCATTTTGACAGCAGAACAAAAATGAAGCTTGTTTTTCCTGTGAAGCCTTTAGTGACGCAGCTTAGTGTAAAGTGCTGTAAACCTTCTCTGGCTACTAATTACACCGGCACCCACAGAGGAATGGAATGATAATAATGCAATAAATCAAAAACATTACGTTGAAACCTAAACATCGAATAACTCTGTGGCGTCTGGAATCTTACCTTCAGGTTGGACAGCTGTCCGAAGGTCTTGCTGCACACGTTGCACTCGTACTTGATTTTTCCATTCTGCTTCTTCAGCGGGTACGGCAGCGCCTTGTAGCCGGCTGAACTCACTACGCTGCGCTTCACCTTGGTCAGGTTGACGGCCTCCTCGTCGGTATGATGCTCGCCGGCATTGCCTAGCAGAGCTGAGGTAGGCTTGGTGGGCACGCGCTCACTGGGAGGGGCCGTGCCCGCTGTCGGGGATCCGCTGGAGGGGGTGTGGGCTGATCCATGGGGGTGAGGGTGCCCGGGATAAGGGTGGTGAGGCCCCGCTTTGTCCTTCAGAGACGTGGCAGCCGAGAAGGCACTGGTGGGCCCGGGGAAGAGGAAGTCTCTGTGGGCGGAGATGGAGGAAGGGTGATGGTGGTCCGGCATCAGAAACCGCCTCCCTGCCGTGTCAGACGGCAGGAGGGGCATGTGAGGGGGCAGGAGGGTGCTGTACAGGGGGTACATTCTGGGGAAAATCCCACCTACGGCGGGGACGCCGCCGCCAGGCAGGGGGTAATGATGAGGCAGGAGGTAGCGCGAGTAAGGGGCTCCGGGGGGGTAGAAAGGTGAGGAGAGAGGAGCAGACGGTGGTGAGTAACTATGGTAGGACGGGTAGAAAGAGGCTGGAGACAGCGCTGGACCAGAGGGGCTGCCCTGCGGGCTGCTGTCAGGGCTGCTCCTCGCCGACGGGCTGGGTGTAGTGGAAGATTGGTTGCCGGGGGAACAAGGGTAACCCAGCTGGACAGGTTTGTGGCTGAGGAAGTCTTCAGGGATGTGGGGGTGGGGCCTGAGGGCCGGGTAGAGGGCGCGGGGGTACAACGGGCGCTCCGGGCTGTCAGCGCAGCGCGGGCGGGTGGGAAGCGGCCGGCTTGGCTCCCTCTTGTTGGACAACGAGGATGAGTTGCTGTTGGTGCCTTGCAGGATGGAAAGGACACTGTGTTCCCTTTTTGGGGGGTTTGAGGTCACTGAGAGAGGTGATGGACTCGAGGCCTGGACCGACCGGTCCTCGCTGCTCACCTGCTGCTGCTTCACCTCCAACAGGGACTGTTCTGCAGATTCAAAGAGACAGGAGAGTTAGAGATGCTGCTCTCTGTTCCCCCCAGGCTATAGTTATAGTTTGTTGTGGTTACTAACATAAAGCACCAATAATGTAAGTCTTACAATAATAGAAAAAAATTATACATAACCAAAACCGAAAAGGCTAAAGCTCTTCTTACCAACACTCAAACAAACTCAAATGATCCTTTTTTGATCAAAACCTAATGAATATATGAACAAGAAAGTAATAGATAATAAGTACATCAAAAACAGATACCACAGAAATAAACAATTTTCATATAATTTTCAATCTTCTTCCTTGTGAATAAAAGTTTTTTTTTTTTTACATTTTTTATTCATTGGATATATCTTAAGTTCCTTTGCAGGTTAAAAAGTTGTCTTCACGGAGCTGTATGTGTTTTTTGTGTGTGTGTGTGTGTGTGTGTGTGTGGGGGGCTGTGTGTGTGTTGCAGGGTTAGGGAACACCATTAGTAACTTAGCAGGCCAATTAAGGTGACGGATTTGACGAATGAGTGTGAGGGGAGAGGACAGGGGTAAAAGACAGGAAGTGAGGCGTGACAGCTGCCTTTGGGCCGTGTGTGTGTGTGTGTCTATAAAATCAAGATAATATTTTTAAAAAATGGCAGACAGATAGGACTGATGGAAGGTTTCCTGCTAAAGATTTTCTCCAAGAAGCTTGATGGCCTCCACCTGCCCTCACACACACACACACACACACACACACACACACACACACACACACACACACACACACACACACACACACACACACACACACACAGACTTTTGATCAAGCTCCTACTCTCCTGGTTCTCCTGACCATTAGCTATTGTTTCCAGGCCAAAGGTTAAATTAGAGAGCTTCCTCCTCAGTCACTAACACCTACTGTCTTCTCCTGCATGATGAAAGAGTGGATTAGTTGAAGCGCTCACACACACAGACTCTAAAAGCCCGAGGATGTCAACTCGCAGCACATCTCGACTGTTAAATGGCCACAGTCAGGCCCTTAAAATGCCGCCGTCTATTATCTATAAGCTCATTTACTGCCCAGTCAACTTTTTACCATGAGGTCGCCCAGAGGGGAGAGTGTGTGTGTGTGTGTGTGTGTGTGTGTGTGTGTGTGTGTGTGTGTGTGTGTGTTAGAGAGATGGAGATTGTCAAAGTTAATCCTGGGCACTAGCACTCATGTGAAATATTCCCCCTAATACACACACACGCACACACACACACACAGTCAGTGACCCTTGCGTCAGTAGTATGGAGGCAGTAGGTAAACATTGAGGTTATCAGTTAGCCTTTCTCCTCCTCCTCCTTCCCCCTTCCCTCTTCCAGAAAACAAACAGGGCGGCCATCTTTGAGATATCAATCTGTCAACACGGTCATTCTGCCAGGAAGTTCAAGTAGTCAACAGAGGACGTGGAAGGGGGGATGCAACTCTACCTCCAACACTCCCTCCTCCACCTTTTTTCTGATCCTTTCAAGTGCTAAATATATCAGGCGGATGGCTGATTCACACACACACACACACACACACACACACACACAATTTTACCATCAGCTCAGACCACAAACTATGCCCTCCAACTCCGTTCAGTCCCCTACTGTCCTGCCTGATTCCGTGAAACCACAGTCTCACACACTCACACATTCACACTCTCTCTCTCTCTCTCTCTCTCTCTTTCTTTCTCTTTCTCTCTTACACACACTTACAGTACACACACACACACACATGCACACACAGTATGTGTCAGCCAGCATCTGTTTGAAATGAGAACAGAATCGGTGCAAATGCGTTGGCATGTCCTGCTTATGATTGTGTGTGTGTGTGTGTGTGTGTGTGTGTGTGTGAGAGAAGAGTGAGTGTTTTTGTCAGCAGAACAGAGTTCCTTTGAACACAGTGTGCTCGTGCACACACACGCACACACACACACACACACACACACACACACACACACACACATGGCTAACAGGTGCTTTCAAGTGCTAACACTTGCACAATGCTAAACAAAGGCGGCAAGAAACGTAAGAGAGGAGAAAGTGAGGAGCGAGACATACACACGGACATAGTGCGCTCACAAACACATACTAAGATGTCAACACACTCGTCTGGTTTTGAGATGACTGTGCTGGAAACTAAAGAGCAAAACCCAGAAACTGACAGCGGGAGACATGTCGCTCTCCTTGGGAATAAAATACAAGATGTCACTCGCTGCCTTGAAACCTCCCTGGGACTCAGAGTATAATTAAAGTCCTATGTAGTTCTTAACCTCGTCATATAAGCAACATCCACCTGTAACCCAGTTAAGTTACTGATTATTTTCCATGAAATGTAACAACAGCTCAAATTAACCCTAACATTTCCCACAGCACAGTCTTAAGTTGCAACTTTAAATGTGGTTGTATCTGACAACCAGTTCAAAACCAAATGATATTCAGATTATTATAATGATTCATAAAGAAAATCTATAAAAGCTGAAAACTAAATGATTTTTTTAAATTTGTTTATTTATTTATTTATTTTGGAGGCTTGAGAATATCGTACATAAACCAGAGGTGTGCTGGTGTTTTCGCTGACATTCATTCAGCTAAGCTACGAGCTAACTGAAATAAGTGACTTGCAGTTTTCAGTCGAGGGCTCAGCTACTATGATTCATCAGCTTCCACCTTCTTTACCTTTTGCCCTTTAAACTGTGTTTCGGTCTAATGTTACTTATTCAGAAACGTTGTGGTTTTCTTGGTTTTAGTCACTCGATGAGATTATTCCTGACTTCGTTTTCAGAGTTCAAACCCCCATCGGCCTCATGGGTCGGCCGCATCAACAGCAAAAATGTCACAAAAAAGGCCAGTGACTTTAAACTAAAGCTTGCTGGATAGTAAATACATTTACTCAAGTAATGTACTTAAGCACAGTTTTTAGGTGAATATTACAATGCAATGCCACTTTATACTTCATTCCACTAAATGTCAGAGGAAATATTGTAATTTCTACTCCAGCTGTAGTCACTTTAATATGAATATATATATAAATATATTTCTGTGAGAGTTTTACCACTAATCTACATAAGTATCGATACATAAATTGATAAACTACATTTTTTGATAAACTACAACATTGTTTTTTACTTGTTATACTTTCTTTTCTGATAATACTTGTGTATTTTCTCAATTAGAATTTTCATGCAACATTTGTACTTGTAATCTAGTATTCTTATTTTGCAGTATTAGTATGTTTACTTAGGGAAAGGATCTTTTACTTGTGATTGAGTATTTTTAGATGACGGTATGTCTCCTTTACTGTAGTAGAGGATCTGAGTACTTTGAAGCTCAAAGTGCAGGTAAATGTTGCCGAAGCTAATGATCAGTATTGAAGTCACAGTCAGGTCAGCAGCAGCCCGTGGGGTGAAGTGCCAGAGGAAGCTAATTAAAGACAACACATATACTGTATAAACACACAACAAACACACAGGCTTTGGTGGGGGTGTTTGGGGGGGGGGGGGTTAGGGGCAGGGCTACCTCCTGCCTCTGTCCCCCAGGTCATGCGCATTTCTCCCTGGGCAGTGGAGTCGCCCAGACTGGGTCTGCTATTTCCTCTGCCACCCTAACACTGCTATTAGCCTGCAGTCACACCTGGAAACGGACGGACCATGGCTGTCTCTCTGCAGCGCGTTCACACACAGTTCCACCATTCTGCCTCCATTTCCTATGTGAATGCTACCGACGTGGTATAGAGGGAAGAATAACGTGAAACATTGCAGGTCAAGGGCTTAAAAATATTAACTAACAGGTATCAACATGAAACTGTAGATGATTTTTTTTACATTACAGCAGGTAATTATGTATAATCATATGTTTAAGTTAGCAAATAAGAGCTAATTTGATTGATTCAAACATTCTGGCTTTATTTGTTATATTAGAGTCTAAGGATCTGTGTTTCTATTTCTCCAACAAGGACTGCAACTGACGAGTATTCTGGTAGTGGATTAATCTATTAATTATCGAAACGATTCATTATTTTTTTGATTGATAAATAGGGTTGTGTAAAATGTCAATTCTGATTTCAGTTAATATCAGCATTTAAAATACATTCCATAATAGGTCAACAAAAGCACAGTAAAAATATTTGAATACATGGTCTGTGTTTCTCTGTTAGGAGGGAAAATTCGGACTCTTAACTTTTACTAGTTTCTCCTCATAAAAAGGTCACGGAAGACACACGCAGTCATGCAAACACACCGCGTCTCTGGCTCTTTTATTGAGGTTGAGTAAGGTTGTGTGAGTGTGTATGTGCAAGCTTTCATGTTAAAAGCGGGTCTTAAAGTGTGTAAGACTGTGGCATTAGGGGCCATATCCCCCCTGTCTGTGTAATTACACTGTCACTGACACACACACACAAATACAACGATGGCACTGGCGGAGATGAAAGGTTGTTGGTTTTAGAGTATTGTGTGTGTGTGTGTGTGTGTGTGTGTGTGTGTGTGTGTGTTTGAGAGAGAGAACGATAATGACAGGCTAACATTCAGAGAGGAAGGAGACACAGCTACACTGAAAAACACTGTTAGGCTTTAAGAGCGGCGACAGGACACACTCAAGACACACGGACACACCTACATCGGATATTTTAGGTCCGCAGCTCAGATAATAAATAACAGAAAGCATCTGTACTCGTACAAAGACCGGTGAATGTGCCAAATGTTGACCTTTAACGCAAAAGAAACATTTTATAATAATTAAAGGATAAATTGTGAGTTTCTCTTCTCAGGTTGCATAATACTTAATACTTAATAATAAGCACATTTGTTGTTTTATAAAGAACAAACACTATATATATATTATATATAGCAACTCTCACAAATTAAAAAAATACAAAAAACAACGAGTTATTTTCCACCACTCATAATAATAAGCCAGGCACTTACTGAGTTTCTGCATCATCAGCTCTCCAGACGGCGGGTAGTGCAGGCGCCGGGCGAAGTCGTGGCAGTACCACACGAGCAGTTCAGCGCCGGCGGGCACCGGCTTCACTGTGTAGAAGTAGACCTCCATCCCGTTCTGACAGGCCGCCAGGTTCTGCTCGGCCTCCGAGTGGGCGGGGTTCACGTAGCGCATCCAGTTAGAGCGCGACTCGTCCAGTCCGTCCACGAAGTGGTGGAACTCCCCGTCCGCGTAGATCTGCAGTGGAGAGAGGTTCATTTGCCATTATTATATCTATCACTTTATGTTCTTTCTTCCCTGCAAAACAGGATGATTCCATTTTTATACATAATTACATTATTTTGTATGCATGAACTGTAAAACTCATGCTATAAAAATATGTCATTAATTTATACTACACATTACATCTTAACAGAATCATTTTATTTCATTACAAAATTCTTGATTTTGTTTAGTTTAATCTTGAAACACAAAATCAAAAATTTAAACTAAAAATAAGCAACATGGTCTACTCATTTTAAGAGACGTTTTTACAGAAAACAAGATATTTTCAACATTGTTAAAAACAAAAAGGAAATCAATGGTATAAACAGCCTTAATGATGAATGATTATATAACTACATTTAAAGCAAGTAAATATAAAATATAAACGTCTCTCTCGTTTAGATTTTTTGATTTCCATCCTCACCAAGTGGCTCTATACAGCTTTATCTCCTTGATACGAAATGACAGAAACAAGATTGTCCTTTATATCAAGAGAGAAAAGGAGGAGCTAACTCATTCTCCCCCGTTTCACTCTTGTTCTCTGGGCTCAACGAATGCGCTTAGAAAGTGAGAAGTGAGATACGAACATGAATGGAACACCTTTCTGATTTAGTGCTTGTGGTTAGAAACATAGTTACACACACACACACACACACACACACTGTGTGGTCGTCAGGTAGGTGGCTTCTGAGCTGCTCTCACTGTCAGTTACGGGTAGTGATGGAGTGATTTAGTGTATTCTGTCAAACGGCGTGTGTGTGTGTGTGTGGGTGTGTGTGTGTGTGTGTGTGTGTGTGTGTGTGTGTGTGTGTGGCCTTACAGGAACCACATTGTGACATGTTATTTGTGTGAAGGTGACATCCGTCCCCGACTCTCTTTCTCACACACACACGCACCCGCGGAAAAACAGCGAGTCCGGTTTCCTATTCCGCCGAGCGGCTTCAGATGGGTGTGACATCACAGGAAAGGGGCATCACACGCTCTGGCTTCTGAGGAAGTGTGTACGTTGGTGTGTGTGTGTGTGTGTTTTTGAAGTCAGCACACTCACCCTCCAGAAGTACTTGCGGTTGGCGTCTTTGGGGACGCTGTCGGCCGTGTAGATCTCCCCCACCAGGGGACCGAAGCGGGTTCCCTTGGGGATGTACTCCGTGCTGCACACGCCAACCACCTGCACCGACACACACACGCAGGTTAGATGAAACATCGAAAACGTCTTTGAAGTGGTGAAACCTGTGTCTGTGAATGTGTGTGATAATCTGGTGTAAAGACAATAAAAGTATTTTCATGTGTCTGTTTGTACCACCTCAAAACTAATTTCCTTCTTTTTTGATGTGTTTATGCTGATTTACGTTTAATTATGTTCAAATACTCTTAACATGATGTACAAGGGACATGACGTGAGTATCAATCTCAAACAATTTAATGCTTTTAATGTCCTAAAATGTCATATTTGATTTTATTTAAGATGCCAGAATCGTAAATGCAGAAGATTTTAAGTGATAACAACAAACAGGTTGTGTTTGCCATAGACCGAAAAATCTAGTATTTATATTTGACCAAAATCAAGAACAAAACCAGAAATGAGATAGTTTTTTGACTTATCACTCGTTTTTAAATGAGGTATTTTTAGTGCATGTGTGTTTTCATGATGTGACCATCCATCAGTGAAGTGTGTTTTTAAGTCTCATTAAGTCATATTGTAAATATAAACACAGACACACGGCATCAACCACCTGTCAACAGAGTACATGATTAATGAACTTACTTCACACTTCACTTCATTAACGGAAGCGTGTGTGTGTGTGTGTGTGGGGGGGGGGGGGGGGGGGTAAAAGACAACTTGTAAAATCTTCTTCAAATCTCTTTTTTCTCTCTCTCTCTCTCTCTTGTCACACTTCAACTCGCTGCCACATGAAACCAAAACCGCCGCGACTTCAGACGCTAGTGGGGGGGGGAAAGGTTCTTTTGTTTCACCTTTTTTTTCTTCTTCTATTTTGGTTTCTCATCTGATTTGATTAAAGGAAGAAGAGGAGGAAGGGAAAAAACGAGGGATTATCTGGCGACTAGACATCAGGCTCCAGTCGTGGATGGTGGAGAAACACACACACACACACACACACTTAGTTCATGCATAACCCACGCAAATAGGCGTCTTTCCCAAAGCTCCTTGTTCCCTGGTGATACGGGAAATCCCCCTTTTTCTCTTTTCCTTCCCTGAGACCAGACATGCGTTTTTTTTACTCATTAACAGGTTTTTACAATGCTCTCTCTCTCTCCGTCGTTAGGCCAAATCTCGGTGTTCTTTGATCAGAGCGACAAACTCCCGTCCTCAGCCTTTCCCTTCTTCCTCTTGCGGGACAGATAAATATTAGCTGATAGTCTATCAGCCCATAAACCAAACTCTCCAGGTTCTTCCCTCAGTTTCCCATTGATGAGCCCCTGATGAGAAAATTGATGCGATCACGCTGCTTTTAAGTATACAGAGAAACTCACAAGTTGTCAAAATTGGCAAAGTTTTGACCCTTTGACCCGCAGTCACGCACTTTTTTTTAATCGCATAGATTGCAAGATCTGAGATGTCTAAAGGCTAATATGATAATGAAATGTGAAACAAATGTTTATGTATTTTTTGCTTTTGAGTTGACTTCTGTGTTTAGAATTTTAGTAAAACCTGAACTAAAGCTGCAGGAAGATGCAAATCAAATCCCGAATTAAAAAAAAAAGCTAATTCACAGCTAATGATTTCAAATTTTAACAGCCTCAGTTTGCCCTCAGTTTCTAACTTCAAGCTTTGACTTTTTCACCTCCAACTAGATCAATGAGAAAAACTTGATCCTTTTAGGTTCGTCAAGAGGTCACGAGGTCGTTAACATTGTTACTTAAGAAAGATTACCAGAGCACATATGTAAAGTATGCTGTTTATGTATCTGCAGGAAATTATTATCATCAGTCAGGTTTAGTTGTTTCTCTCTGAAGAAACAGGAGAGTTCAGCAGGTCAAGACACTCGGAGTCAAATAGTCACATTTTCAATTCTTTTTTTTTTGTATTTGATCAACACAGTGCCAGAAAAAAGTCAAATTAAAACCTAGAAGGTGAGCAGACAGAAGCAGTTTGTTGTGTACAGCGCCCCCTCTCAGCTGGAGCAGGTACTGCAGCCACTTTAATGAGTTCTGTGATTGGCCTTAACACACACACACACACACACACACACAGGATCAAGCGTCACCATTTTCACATCTGATAATTGACTGTTCATAAAGACACAGCATAAAAACACAGCAAACTCACCGAGAGTGTGTGTGTGTGTGTGTGTGAGAGAAAGAATGAATCCTGCTTGAGGCGTTTCACACACACAGACTCCTCTGTAATGTGTGTGTATTTTACGACGAGACACGACCCCCTCTTCATTACATGACCCACATCTGACTCACGTGTGTGCGTGTGTGTGTGTGTGTGTGTGTGTGTGTGTGTGTGTGTGTGTGTGAAGAAAAAAAGTGTAACTGGGGAGAAAGTTTGAAAGTCTGCCAGTGTGTGTGTGTGTGTGTGTGTGTGTGTGTGAGAGAGTCTGACCTCCTTGCTGTCGGCCGGGTGTTTGAACGCCAGGTTTCTGGGCAGAGACGCCTCTGCTCTCATCGTCGTCACGGCGTCTCCGTCTGGCCCCGCCTCCCATGCCGTGTCCTTGACGATGTACGTGCACTTCTCCTCGAAGTCTCGCTCCGTCCAGCGTGTCATGTCCGCAGCCTCCATCTCCATCTCTACGTCCACGTCCGTGTCCGCGGCCGCCTCTGCCCCTGTGGTGGCGGCGGAGGCCATCTTGGCTCCGTGCTGTGTGTCGTCCTGCTCCATGGTGTGCGCCCCCTCACTGGTCAACATGGCCGAGCTATGAGAGGTCGCCTGTTAGAGAGAGAGACACACACAAATAGTGTTAAAACACTTCCACTGATGAAGAAAAAATACAAGGAGAGAGAAAGAAATGTTTGGAAGAAGGACACAAGGAAAGGACAGAAGGAAGAAGTGAGGAAGGATGGAGCGAGAAAGGACGTAAATGAGAAAACATAGGGCAAGAAGGAAGATAAAAGAAAATACAGAAAGAGGGGATGAGAAAAGGAATGCAAAGAAACGAACAAAGAGAAGCAAGTAAAAGAAAGTAAACAGAGAAAGAGGCGGGGGCTAAATGGGGAAAAAAAGATAAGAAGTAAGAAAATGTGGGAGCAAAGATAAGAAATACGAGGAAATAAAGAAGTGAGATAAAAACAGATGAAGGGATAGAGGAAAGGAGACAAAGATGATGGTAAGAGCTGTGATTATTAAACGTGGTGACTCAGTGAGGGGGGGGTCTGACTAACGCTGCCGTCACACACACACACACACACACACACACACACACACACTTAGGAACAGACAGGAAACAGTTTGTCTTGTCAATCTTATTTGGGAAGCAATTATGGAATAAATTCCTATTAACTAAAATCTTCATGTGAAAAAATGGAGTTTCAAAACAACATAATTTGTTTATGTCAAACAACTGATGTTATGCAATTACAATAAAATCTTTTACAGATCAGCAAATACTGAACAATAAATTCAAGCTCCTCTTTGTACATTAATGTGGAAGTTTTAAGTCATTTTTAGACCAATTAAAATTCCGGTTAACAGTTATTTATACAAAGAAACAATCAATGTGCAGCCGTAACTCCACAGGTTTAATTCTGTGGAGAAATGTGGAGTTTTCTCAACAAACAATATGAATGTAAACTGTTGGTCCCTCCTCCGTCTCCCTGGGGTTGAAGACAGAGGAAGGAAACGCCGTCTGTGTCTGAATGAAGCTAAAATTGGAAGCAGAGTGGCATTACAGCGGAACCGGCAAATCATCCCGACTCCAAGTGTGTGTGTGTGTGTGTGTGTGTGTGTGTGTGTGTGTGTGTGTGTGTGTGTGTGTGTTGGTAATGGGGTGGGGGGGTAGTTGAGGAAGGGAGCGCCAAAACTTTTCCATTTGGGGGGCCACAGCAGCGCAAACAAAACTTCAAACGTGATCCCACCCAAGACAATCCCACACACACACACACACACACACTCACACACACAGGGACAAACACGCTGTCGGCTTCACAGACGAGCGGAAAGAAGCAGATCTTCAAATGACCACACTCAAATCTCTTAAATTCTTCTGCAGCCGCAAGAAAGAAAAATTATTTCACCTCTAGTCACAGCTAATGACATTTTCCTGCAAACGGAAGATCTAATGTGAAGAGATGGGACACAAACTCTGAGTTGTTTTAGAAAATAAATAAAATAACTGACATTTTCACAACAAGTCACCATGAACATTTTAAACCCTCATCTCTTTATGTTAACGTTATGTTAGTTTGTTTTGCCTGTCACAAAACTTTTTTTCTGGATCTAAACTTGCAAGAAAATGCTCTTAAAATTTAAATAATTCAAAGAAAGTTGATTTCATTTTGAATCATCTGAATCTTGATTTTGAACAATAAAAGTCAAGTCAAATTACAATCAAATCCCACAAACAAAAATCATTTGATTTGATTTGTAAAACTGAAAATTCCCAAAAAAAAAAAATTCTCCTACAACCTTTTCTGCCGTATTTACCATTTAAACGAAGCACATTAAAAACGTGTTAGTTATGGAAAGGTCTTTCAATATTTCAGCAGAACTCACTTTGCATAACAGCTGCAACATCGAAAACTAATAGCGAAACCAAGAAACAAGAAACATTTCACCTCTTGCACATTCAGATCAACCGAAAATATAAAAGCTGAGTCTGCAGCCGTTCGCAGGGATTTTAAATGAAGATACAGTGTCATTAATAAAGTCAAGATGCTGTTCAATCACTGTGCAGGAATAAGGCTTACACTGACTCAAACCAACCCATGTTCAGCAGCTTTCAGTCACAACCAAGTTTGCAGAAATCCTGCCTGAAATCCCAAAGTGAGCTGCACACTTCAAGAAAACTCCAAGTGCAAGGTATATTAAATTAATTGAGCACAAAAAGTGAAGAAAACACCAACTCACATTATAAAAAAAAAAGCTGCTCAAGCCAGGAATAAAAAAAGTTTAGCGTACATCAGTCACGATTTAACATTATAATAAAACTCAGACAATTTGTCTTAAGGAGTTTGTCATATACTTAGCTTTGGTGTATTTTAATATAATTTCTAACTATGAAAAGTAAAAAAAAAATAGAATGTAATTAAAACAACTAACAAAACGTTTCTATGGATTTAAAAAGTAAAGTGAGAGGATTTGTACTCACCGAATAACTTTGGTCCCATCCACACATAGGGACGACTGATCAGAGCTGGATATGTGTGTGTGTGAGATGGAGTGTGTGTGTGTGCAGGACAGGTGCAGTTCTCCCCCTCTGTCCGTCCCGCCGAGCGCCGATATCCACACTGGTATGTGTGTGTGTTATGTGTGTGTGTATATCTCGGTGTCTATCTTCAAGTGACTGACACAAAAGTCTCACACTATGAGATCAGCCTCTCTCTTCTCAGGCCGCTCCCCCACACTTCTGACCCCGCCCCCTGGCCCGCCCCCTCTTTTCCTCACACACACACACACACACACACACACAGGCACACACAGACAGACTTTTTGTTTGCTAGGGAGCAGCAGCAGGCGCTTTCACCTGAGGCCATGAGCTGCGTGCACACACACAGACACACACACACACACACACACACACACACACACTGAGAATACAACTTTTTCCTGCAAAAAAAATACATTTTTCTTTCAGTAGTGTGTGAGCATGTGTGTGTGTGTTTGTGCATGTGGGAAATGTCTGTTAGCGGCTTCAAAAGGCTGTTGAGTCACTGTCACAGGATGTCCCTCTCTTCCCCAGGAAAACACACACACCTACACACACACACACACACACACCTACACACACACACACACACACACACACACACTCTTACTTTACCTCTAGGGGGCAGAACTGCCCTTGTTGCTTTCGCTACAGGGACTTGAAGACTCTCTCTCTTCTCTATAATTTTATTGCTCTTTCTCCTTCTCTGCATCTCTTTTACTTTCTCTGTCCTCAAAATAACTTTATTCCAGTTTCTAGTTTAAATTTCAATCTTCCTTCCTTTGTTTTCTTCTGAGGATGGATAAATAATTAAGATGAAAAGTTTAAAAACTATTTTATGGCAGTATAAAATGTAGAGGAATCACATCAAGGTAAAAGTGAGGATAAATGTGGAATATCTGATGGTTTCTGTCTGGGAAAAGCAAAGAAAACAAGGTTTATTGTCTTTGGATTTTGACTAAGCGTGTTAACGGAGAGCAGGACCTGATCAGAGCCCCTGGATGTAGAATATAAACTGAGGAGATCCTGCCAAAATTTCAGTGCTTTAAACAAAATACCATATTTCACTCATGAAGAGGAAGGCCAGCACACCGAAAAAAATGAAACCTCAGGTTTAAGGTAGACGTATTTGGTTTCGGTACAATAATTAGTAGAATTATCTTGAAATACAATTATTGGCAGATCAGATTATGAGTTTTGTCAATTCAGTCTCTAAAAGTTAGAAATAAAAGCTATATGTCAGAAATCTGAGCGAACAAGTCAAAAAGATGAGTTAAAAAGAACATGATGAAATGCAAAAAAAGTGAATCTTGTTTTCTTAAAAATATGATAAAAATGTGATAAAAGACAAACTTTGGGGTAAAAAGACAAAAATAAAAGATAAAAACAACATTAAATTGACTTCACTAACCGATAAAATATAACCTAAAAGAAGCAATGTGATATGCCAATAGAACAAGATAGTTTATGATAATTCTACTTAGTTGTATGGACTGAATTCATTTTGAAGCATGTTGATATCTGTGCATGTGAGAAAAGGTGAGCAAAACCCAAATATCTCATTTTATGAACCACATAAGTAATCAATTCTGTTTCTTACTTTAATGACTTTGACTTTACATCAGTTTTTATTTATAAAAAAAAAAACTCTCTCTCTCTCTGTTATAACAAAAGCTCTCTCGCTCACCAACACTGGAAATTCCCATCTAATTGTCCCCCGACTCCCTCAAATTACCTCCCACTCACCTCCCCCCTCCCTCCTTCCCTTTGATTACACGCTGTATTTACAAAAAAATCATTTTCCACACTGACCTCTCTCCTTCCACTTTTTCCATCACTTTTCTCTCCGTTGTCTTTCGCCTTCAAAATAATTCAGAAGTCCTTTAACATTATTATTCTTTTCTCACTTTTTTTTCATTAATATTAATACCAGTTGTGTCAGATGCATAAACTGCATTGAAATTGAGGAAAAAACTGAAAAGAATATGCAGAATATATAGAAAAATCAAGCTTTTTGAAACAACCCAACGTCAGGATGGATCTGGAGCTGATTTGTGGTTTAATTAAGACTCCGATGAATCAGGCTTGACTGGAGGTACATAAATTGTATTGATTCAGTATTGATTGTTGGTTGTAACTGATCAATAGTACACTGCAGCTGCCAATAGAAATGTAGTTTCTTGTTTATTGTCTAAATTGTGTTCAGTGTAAACGGCGAGCCGGGAAACAAACAGCTCATGTCAGTCATAAGAGAAAAAGTTGTATTTCACTTATTTTTTTTTGTTTTTGAAAGTGAGAAAATGGTTTGAAGCTGGATGACCATCAGAGTCAGACGTAGAAAACCAAACAAGCCTGTTTGTGTTCTTTTCCGTCTCTAATGAAGAACGATGATCAGGAAAAGAAAACAAGCAACAGGAAGAAGAGAAGAAGAGAGAGAGACACACAGAACCCCCTCGCTCGCCCGCTCTCTCTCTCTCTCTCTCTCTTTCTGGTGACAGAGGGTCTGACCACATCACTCGCTGCCTACTGCTTCCTGCCAACGGACGACCCCAACGCACACACACACACACACACACACACACACACACACACACACACACACACACACACACAGCTGCAGATCTGTCCCACAGCTGTCGGACATGTTGATGCTTTGCAACCAAGCAATACCTCCTTCTGCAAAACAACCAGATACAGAGAGAACAAGAAGAAGAAAGCATGCACGCACACACTCACACACACACACACACACACACACACACACACACACACACGTAGAGACACACCTACTTGGTCACCACATTACCATACATTCATATTTAACTACTCATCCTATTCCTATGAAGCTGTCGGTATTCCTAGGAAAATTCTGCTGAGTATTTTGTGGACAGTCATTGATTGTGCTCTGCTTCCTTGCTACGGTGGTTGCTCTAAATTCTGCTATGCAAGAGGCCGAGATGTAATGCTGTCGCTATGGTGTGATACAAAAAAACTGTCTGGTTTAGAGGAAGATAACAGGTTTGGGTTAAAAACATTATTTTTTGTAAGAATACATATGATCGGTTGTCTCTGCTCTATGATAAAATGAGACTATCCATCATCTGGCATAAATCAAACTAAAGACATCAAAGTCCTACAGTTTCTTTCCCTTTTTTTTTATAAAATTGAGGAGGAAACCCTCACCACTGACCCACGTTGTTCAAATACAACACTCTTGTAGAATAATTTATTGGACCTAAGTGTCAACCCTGGCATTATAGTAGTACATTTTGCAGCCGTTTTCTCCAACGTCCTTAACCACCAGCCATCATTTCAGACTGAAAAAACAGAGGGGGGGTGCTAGGGGGTTATTTGTGAGAGGAGTTTTAACCTCCACACACAAGCAGCTCTGAAGTCACATTGAAATGTGCCTTTTTGTTTCCCGCTCGCATGCCTGCAGGAGACAGGGAGGAGACACAAAAGAGGCCGAGAGACCTCCTGGGTCTGTTAGTTTAACTGAGGGCTGCTATCACACACACACACACACACACACGTGCGCACACACACACACACTTTCTTTTTGCATAAACGTTCGTCTCCGCTGAGGAGTTGGGGCCAAAGATTTGTTAGCAGAAACTAGAAAGAGAAGAGGAGGTGAAAAGAGGAGGTGAGAGCAGGAATGGGTGTAAGACTGGAGGAGAGGAGACGAGGTTAGGAGAGAGGGGAGGAGGTGAGGGAGGAGATGAGGAGAGGAAAGAAGTGGAGGTGAGGTGAAGAGAGGTGAAATTTTCTGCACAGCATCTGATGGTATGAGACATTCAGCCGTTTATTTGTCTTCAAATCACCAGCGGCAGCACTGTCGTTAAACACTGTTAATGAATAAATGAGTTTAGGCCCAGATTCTGCAGCTGGCGTGTCTTCTCTGAATGAAGAAAAGACAGCAGAGTTGTGGACTTTTCTCACAAATGTTGTGGCGTTGGCTACGGCCACAGAGCCTGTGTTAGCGTGAGGAATAATGTCTCAGTGTGTGTTTTTTTTACACTTCTATGCATGCCAATGTGCATGATGTATAGTCTTCATTTTTTTTTGGGCCAAGCGGAGGGAAAATTGTTGTAGAGGTGGCCGCCATGACTATAAACCTTGTCATGTATGTCCCTGTATAGATTAAATATGTCCCTATGTACATCACATATGTCCCTGTCTAGCTATCATATGTCCCTGTGTACATCCTGTACAGTAATGTCCCTGTGTATATAACCTATGTCCCTGCATTGATCATAGATGTCCCTGTATACATCATATATGTCACTGTGCTGCTGGAGTTGTTGAATAATCTGAGTTGAGTGAGTCAACCAGCGTAGATCACAGACAAAAACTGTTTCAGTTGGTCAGATTCACAACCAGCTTTATTCCACCTACTGCTTTTTCCTGTGTTTCATATAAAAGACTTTTTTCATGACGCTGCATCATTTTCTTGTTTAGATAAATTGTTTTTTGAAGAACTGTGAGGGAGAGGTTCCAAACATGGAAACGAACACGAACGATTTAACACAGATACTATAACTGAAAAAAAAAAGGTTCTGAAAGGAAGCAGAAACACTCGTTTCTCTCCTTTCTCTCTTTCCCTCTCCTCCCTCTATCCCCCTCCCCCTGACTCCCTCCAGTCATCCCCTGAGTCTCAAACATTTTAATTGTAGCCCACAGGCCATTTGATGCCAAATCACCACCAAGAGATCAGCTACTGCCCACTTCCTTTGTGTGTGTGTGTGTGTGTGTGTGTGTGTGTGTGTGAGTGTGTGTGAGAGAGATGATGGGTGTGTATATGTGTGTGTATGTAATAGTGTGGGTGTGACAGTGTGTCACCAAATGGCAGTTATTCTGTTGACCACTGCATTGAGGATTTTGTGTGTGTGTGTGTGTGTGTGTGTGTGTGCGTGTGTGTGGATTTAGGGAGTTAATCCCTGAATAGAGAAGCCATTAGGGAGAATTAGGCAGGTTAGACCCAACCATGATCCCCCCTCTCTCTTTCTGTGTGTGTGTGTGTGTGTGTGTGTGTGTGAGACAGTCACAAACGTGTGGCATTCATCCGGGTTGAGACTCTGAAGAAGAAGGCATGAAGGTGCGCTAGGGATAGAGGAGGAGGAGGAGCGGTAGGGTAGCCAACGCCCCTAATCTTACCAATCCGCCCCTGCTGTGCAAACGCTGTGCGCACACACACAAACACACACACACACACACACACACACACACACACACACAGGTTGGTTCATCCCGACACTCTCTCAACAGATGGCTGCAGCAGGGTAAAGTTGAGCAATACCCAAACCAGACAGTCCCCGTCCTCCCCCATTAACTCCTCCTCAGTGTCTACAGCTAATCACAGTGTCCTCAGCACGCAACCAAACACACTTCTCATTAGGAGACTAAACACACTCTCTCTCTCTTTCTCTCTCACACACACAATCTAACACACAGTTATTTGCATACATCTATTTATTTTACCATTAGCCTTATTTAGATTGATTATTTCTTCTTCAAGGGGCAAGAAAAGCATTTTTAAATGATTTATCAATTAGATGTTTGGTTCATGAAATGAAATGAAATGTTGATCACTTTTTCCCAAGATTCAATCTATAGTGTCTTTTTTTGTCCAGACCACAACCTTCATCCTTTCACCATTTTACCATTTATCATCATATAACCAGATTTGTGAAGCTGGAACTAGAGAATTTAAACATTTTCTACTTAAAAATGTCTCAAAAGAATTAATAAAATATAAAAAATTGTTGGCTATTAATGTAATAATCGGCTATACTATACTATAACTATTAATTGATTAGCATTTTAATTGTTGGATCTCTAGAGTAAAATAATATGTATGAACAACCATTGGTCATTGCATTCCATAAAAAAATAAAATAAACTATTAGGAAATATTATAATATTAGCAACGTGGATGTGAGTGTAAAAGTTTTAATAATCTATTACAGATCTATTACAAGTAGCAGAGACCACGATACACAGTAATGCAAACACACACATGATAATGAAATTCCTGCTGTTCACTTTCGGGTTTCATTTAATGGTAACTTTTGGTTTTAGAAAACACCTTAAAATATGGTGGCGACAAGGTTGCACAGTGGTTAGCGACCTTCTTGCCTCACAGCGAGAGGTTGCAGGTTCAAGTCCTCGGGCCGAGACCTTTCTGTGTGGGGTTTGCATGTTCTCCTCGTGTCCGCCTGGGTTCTCTCCAGGTTCTCCAGCTTCATCCCACATTGTGAAATGCTTTGGTTTGTAGATTCTAAATAGCCCATAGGTATGAATGTGTGTGCCCTACGATAGACTGACGACCTGTCCCTGCCTCTCACTTGTAACGTGCTGGGATAAGCTATTCACTGATCAATACTCCATCCTCATACGTGTTATCGATCTTCTTGTTGACTCAAGTTGTAAATTGTTCATCGTGGATCTGTGCGATCCCGTTATTGTCTTTGTCACTTTTCCTTTTTTGGTAAAATACACATGGCCTCTGAATTTATGTAACTGGACTGCATAAGCAGAAGTCTGTGACTCAGCAAACACATGCTCAATAAATGAGTTTTTCTTCCCTTTCTCACGTTTGTCACTTCGCTCTGTGCTTAGAACACGGAGGAAAGCGCACATCCCACAAAGCTACAGGTGGAGTAGACTGTCTCGATTTATACGGACATAAGAAACCAGCACTGTAACACAGTAAAAAAACAGCAGCTTCTCATTGTTTGTCCTTATTTTTAAATTTATTTTCCAGTCTAGAACAGAGCCAGTCAGTTTCATGAATCTGTACATCACTCACAGGCAACGCTAAGCAGAAAAAAACGATTCTAAGAACCAGAATTCATCAATAAATCAACTTTTATAAAGCACTTTAGAAGGTAAAAGAAGGAGCCAGCCGCTTCCCGTACTCGCTCTCAGGTAGCCATTAAAAACTTTAGGACATAAACAAGATCCAGCAATATTCCAGTAAACAGCGGAAACTGTTTAGTGAGTCACCACATGCAACAGCGGCGTGGAGATAACACACACACACACACACACACACACACACACACACACACACACACACACACACACACACACGTACGCACATGCATGACTGATGTCAACATTACCCCCTGTCCAGAGTTTCCATTATAACCAGCCTGAGGACAAACTATTCTGCTGCAACTATTATACTTAAGGACTTTACTGTGTCTGTAGTTAAGAAAAAAAAGCCAGTTAATAGTGACTTCATTACTGTTTGTGCTCTTTTCATCTCCTACTCTATCACATATATATTTCTGTTAGTATTATTTTGTTATTTTAAATATAATTTTTATACTAGGAACTAGGCTGCGCCTATGTTTATAGAATCTTCAATATATTGTTTTTGATATTTATTGGCTGATCCCTTCAGAAACTAAACTGTTATTCTAAAAAAAGGTCTGATATAGAAGCCTAATATTAAAGTAATTTTTTGAATTACAGATATGGCAGATTTCAGATCATGCAGGAAGTCTGATATAAGCAAATTTTTAGGTTTCAAGGGACAGTTGAAACTAGTCGTATCTCTCCAATCAAAAACAGGCAGGAGTGATGTCACACATACTGCACATGTGACTTCTTTCATTCAAATAAATATTGTGAGCCACTTGTCACATGAGTCATCTTTATACAGTGATTAGTAGACAGATGTAAATTTAAATAGACAAAATCCTACAGTCCATAAAAAAATATTCCTGTTCAAAATTTCACTACAGGTTTTCCTATCCCACATTTCTCTTTGTTTCTAAAGAACAACCAGATAGTTCCATTTACCAACTTTTCTCTCAACAAGCAGATATAATAGCATCCACTCTCGTCAGCCTAATCTGATCCAGGTTTTGCTGCTGATATTTGGCTGAATGACCTGCCTCCATTAACCAGAGTGTATGAGTGAATCTGTCAGATGTGAAGACAAAACGCAGGATAAAACGACATGAAAAGTGTTAACAACCTGGCTGTGGTTTTCTGTTATCCTGTTGATGATGTAAACCAGGTTGGAGCATGGACGTGCTTAAAATAATCTCTGAGTAACTGAGAGAAATGTAGAAAGTGTTGAGACTTAATCCTGTTTCCCCAATAAATTAAAATACTATAAACTCCACTAATCAACTGGCAAACACAGAGTCATTATTGATGACTAATGTTCAAACTAATCATAGAGGTTTTTCTCTTTAAAAAGAGGAAAACTGAGCACAGTCCAGCGGGTCTCCTCCTTCTCCTCCTCCTTGTCCTCTTCAACCTCTGTTTTATTATCTTGTCCTTTGTTCCATCCTCATTTCCAGTGGTTTAAGTAACTAAGTATGTTTAGACAAGTACTACAACTATTATACTGATGTTTGATTTTGTTTCAGTGCGTTTTGAACTGACTGTCTACACCGTTGTCTTTATTCATTTATTTTAGCTCTTCAGTTTCGTCAGTTCCGGGGGAAATTAACTGACAGGGGGACGATCAATTAGCAAACACGACGTGTTTTGAAAGGAAGCCGCAGATCAGCTGATTTGTTGGAGTCACACGGGCGTGTGTGTGTTTCCCTTAATGAAAACAAACAGCTAATACACAAATGTCGGCTGTTATCCGCCACACGTTATGTTAATTAGTGTCACACCTCGGATATAAACTGTCCAATTAACACTTTGCACTTTCACTAATGTGATCAGCCTCAGCACACACACACACACACACACACACACACATATTTCCTAACAGCGTGTGTAGCAGGTAACTTGTTGACACGTTGTTGACACCTCAGTTCTCCTGCTGCTTCGGCCCTGAAAAGACCAGGAGTGTCTGTTATCTGATGATCTGAGGGACAGAAGTTCTCTGGTTTCAGGGCTGGGCGACGTTTACATTATTTACCTGATAGCAGTCTTTCTATAGAGCAGCATTAAAGCTCCACTTCCTGCTCCTTTGTAATTGCTCTATTTTCAGAGTCGTTGATAATAACTTTTATTAAAAAAAAGGAACAACAAACAAAAGGAGGACTCACAGGAGTCAGAGCAACTTCTGCAGAAAACCAGATTTTTGTCAAAAAACAGGCATTTAAATTTTAAAGAGCACATTTGTAATGACCCCTAAGACTCAAACATGCACGCACGCATGTATGCTTTTGCTAAATGAAGCAGAATAAAGTGACAATGATGATAGTTGCAGCAGAAAGTAGGTCACACTATGGGAGCTGGACGATCCTCAACTGACAAAAGTGTAACTGAACCAAAGAGGTGAACATATGTGCACATGTTTTCAACCCAAACACACACAAACACACACAAAAAGTGAACACATTAGGTAGAGCTGCAATGAATCCTCAATTACTTACCAACTATTGCATTAATCTCCTACTATTGTGATAATTGATTAATGGGTTTGAGTTACTTCTATGAAGAAAATATACAAAATTTGCACCTTCTGATTATTTTCTGTATTCTCTGTATTTTCTGTAGTTTTTTATCATAGCAAACATAGCAATAGCTGATATAATATAATAATTTCTCTCCAATTTTATGTAAAATTGTTTTGTGAAAAATGGGCATTGTCTTTGGTTTATCTTGCAAAAATGTTTGCGGCATATTAGGAAATAAGGGGCATAGCAAAAATAGTTTCTGATTATGTAGAAATGTATGCAATTGCAAAATCACCAAAAACTAGGGAGACTGATAATATATTTAAAGCAGCCTATGTTATATTTCCTTTAAACATCCAACATTTTCAACACTAACTCGAGCCCCATCTTAATGTCAATTTAATTAACTTAATCACGTTAACTGTCACTAGAACTCCTGCTGCTGCTGTGGGCGTGTGTCACTAAATCTTCCTTTATGTATCTTTATTTAATTTGATTTGGTTTTCTTGTTTCACGCTGCTTTAAGTGTCTGTCATGTTTGTTTCCTTTGTGTGTGTGTGTGTGTGTGTGTGTGTCTGTGTGTTCTGACTGAGTGAGCAGTCATTAGTGAGGTAAACAGGCTCCGTTGTGCTGCTGCTGTGCTGATTAAGCTGCAGCGGTCGACACCTGCCATAACCGTCCCGGGCCTCATCCATCACCGCTGACCCGGCCACAGCCCGGACCCCCGAGGCCCCGGGGCCCCGGACCAACTGACCACCACCGTCACCCCCTGGACTCACATTCTGACCCCCCAAAACTGACCACTGCAGCGTCCCCTAAAGCACAGATAAATGACTATTAATTACCCCTGTAACTAATGACTATTCTGATAGTTGATTAATCTATGGATTATTGAAATGGATTATTAAATTGATTAGTTCTTTGGTGCATTAAATGGTGTCAATTGTCAAGATTCTAGTCCACAACCCAAAGATCGTCAGTGTACTTTTAGAGAAGACTAAAGAAACCAGGTAGTATTTAAAATAAAGTGACATTCTTTAATTCTTCCATTCATTCTTCCAAAATTGAAAAAGGCGGAAACTATTTAAACAACATGAGTCCACAAGAGTAATTAACATAGAAAAAAAGTTTGACATCACCACTTTGTTGCTACATGACTTTTAATCTCAGGTGAGTCATTCGTGGCTTCTCAGTTATGCCGAAGTGCACAGATTAAACATTTTTTTTTTTTTTACAGAATCTGAAGATTGTTTCCATATTTATAGTTACTGGCTGTAAAAAATCAATTTAAAGCTGCTGGCAGGTTTTTGGGGCTCGAAGGTTTAACTTTGAAAGTCCCGCTGTCCTTTAATCACCTGCTGAACACAACTCCAACCTTCCAGAAGTGTCGCTGAGCTCATTTTTAAATGACTGATTTTCTCTAGCGTTAATCACACTTTTTTAACACCAATGTTTCACATACTTGTTAAGATTCTGTCACCCTCTAAACTGACCCTGAGTATTTAGAAACTGATCCTTGATCAAATCTTGGAACCTTGAAAAACTAAAGATGAGAACATCTTGAAGACAATTGTATTATTCTAACAAACACTAAAAACACCTTCTCCTTCCTTCATCCTCACCTATAAACTAAAGCATAAACTAAATGACTAGCGTCTTCAGTTCTAAATCGTTGACCCCTTGAAGCACCTCCAGCCGGGTTCAGACCTGGGCCCTTACCCTCGCTTCAACCTTAACCCCTGTGACCTGAGGCCGAGCTCAGACCCTCAGACCCCTAATGACAAAACGCTGACCACGACTGAAATGGTCAGGACCCGGGACACTGACTGAAATCTCCTCTGAGCTGAGACACAGAGGCCGGCTGTCACCTTGGAGACATGGCTTTAATAAGAAATAAAGCTGTTGTTGTGTATTATTTTTCATTGTAAAGAACTGAAGGAAAATGCTGCATTTACCCACAGCACAAAGGAGGATTTTATTCTCACGACACAGAAGAAAAACTTTAAAATATGATTTTATCCCTCATTCAATTTGTTTCCAGACTTTTAGAACTGTTGAAACATTTACAACTGTTAAAAGCTTCATTCATTCAAATTCTGATTGTGTTTCAGCTCCAGATTGTTGGTATAATATGATCAATTGAACCAATAACTGTCAGGTCATATACTGTAATTGATGATGTGCTGAAAAAAGTTACCAAATGTTGTCAAAGTAAATGCGTTTTTGTTGTTTATAAAATATAGGGAGTAGTTTTATAGTTTCACAGGGATTGTAGTTGTGTCTTTTATAAAAGTCCTATTAGGATCAGATTTTAAGTTAAGTTAAGTCTGCTTCGTAAAAATTATCAGAACTGGTCACGCAGCCAACAGCCAGGAAAGAATTTAAATATCTGAAAGTTAAAATGTGAAAAAGATTTTTTTTTTTTTACAAAAATGTATGTCACTATGTTTATTAGTATTAGTAATAATACTAATAAACATAGTGACCCCCCCCCCCCCCCCCCCCCCCCACACACACACACACACACTTACACGCTTGTGTGGTAGTGTTAGCTTTAGCCCAGTGACTTGTTGGCCTTGAAAGTGAAATGGATTTACTGCTCTGCTGTTTTCAGCATTTCCTCTCTGATTGCTTCATTGTCACTGTGATTTTATTACAGTGTGAGCAGCAGTGATTGTGTGTGTGTGTGTGTGTGTGTGTGTGTGTGTGTAGTAGAATATACAACAGGGTCATTATCAGTTCTTCAAGGCCACTGGTGAAGTTTTTGTACTTATAACAAGAGTTTGTGCTTTAAACAGACCAAAGATTGTCAGTGTGTTTGTGTGTCAGCTTACCTCTTATCTGCTTTTTCCGTTTTTTGTAAGCTTAGCTCCAACTCTGTCAAAAAACACCACAGGCCTTTGATTAGTCATTTATTTCTCTGACCCTCATTAGTCCAGTTGTTAGTTGTATTTATCACCAAGGCTGGAAATAACAAATATTCCTTAAATACTTGTTTGGTTGATAATATGGAGTGAAATGTCAATCACCGTTTCCCAAAGCTGAAGACTCAGACTTTTGTCCAGACCAACAGTCCACAACCCAAAGATCATCAGTTTACTATTATAAAAGGCTAAAGAAACCAGAAAATAAACAGATTTGAAAAGCAGGAACCAGAGAATTTGGACATTGTCTTTACTCATATCCATTATTCTATTATGAAAATAGCTGGTGATTAATGTGATAGTTGGCAACTAATCGATTAATTGACTGAACAAACACAGACAGGCTGCTGGTTTGCTTTATAGACATCAGGTGTGCCGGTGAACATAAACCAAAACAATGTTATCGTCAGGGAATCTGTGATGCTTTTGGGTCACATAATGACCTATAGAGAGAGAGAGAGAGAGAGTGTGTGTGTGTGTGTGTGTGTGTGTGTGTGTGTGTGTGTGTGTGTGTGTGTGTGTGTACTGCATGAACTGTGTCCTGGTGTATTGTTTGTGTAGGCGTCACCTTATAGCACTGATAGTGAAAAGGTTTGTGTGTGAAAAACTTCTATCGTCTATCTCAACACTCACAGGAATACAAATAACCCAGGGATCATTGGCTTTTTGTTGAGAAGTGTCCCACTTCAACACACACACACACACACACCTACACACACATTCATCAACGCAGACCTGTTTTGTTGCAGAATATGTGTCACTGTCGTGTTTCACCTACTTTCTCTTTCTTGTTCTTTTAAAGCTATCGTGAGAGTGTGTGAGACCTTTATACAGTGTGTGTGTGAGACACTTTATGACTGATAGTGTGTGAAAGAAATTGTTTGAGTGTGGACGTAACTGTAGAGGCAAAGTGTGTGTTTGAGTGTGTGTTCATAAAAAAAAGGAAATAACTGCAATTGAGCCAAATGTAAAAGAAACCTGAATGAAACAGAATCTCTAATCTTGTCAAGGTTAATGTTTAAAAAAACATTTGATTCAGTCTGTGGTGTAAATTTGTTTCCCATGTTAACGTATTTTGATGAAGCATCATATCACATTAGAAAAGGTGAAAAGAGCGAATATCATAAAAATGTTTTTTTTTATGCTCAGGTAGTTTGATTTATTGCATTTATTGAAAAACAGTTAACGCATAAATGTTTCTAATTAACCGTTTAACTCCAACAATCAAAAACAAGTTTCTGTTTTGTTAATATGCTGTCTTTGGACATTATTTACCCTAAAATCCATGATATTGCTGTATTCTGAGATATTTGGTTGTATACTGCATACTAGATTAATTCACATCAGAACCCTTGAATAAACACTTGTTTGGATAATAGGGTAAAAACTGAACCATTATCAGGTGCAGATTAAATCCAACACTCTACTTCCTCAGCCTCACAGCAGCCCAAACCTCATCTCTGTCAATTTTTAGACTCTGGATGTGAATTATTCTAAAGCGAGAACGAACTTCCGACGGAAATAAACTGACCAACAGTTAATATGAAACCTGCAAACCAGACTGAGCTTCGCCCACGTAGACACACACACACACACACACACACACACACACACACACACACTCAGCAGGCTGCGGCGCGTGGCTGCTGCTTCAGGGAGAAATTTGGCTTCAATCCCATTTCCCTGGCAGTCTGCCAAGCTAAACACACACACACACACACACACACTCTTGACAACACACACAACCATTCACAGCTTAGTGCCAAACTCAGATAAAGGCTTTCCTCGATCTGGCTGGGTGGTGGTTGGACATGTGTGTGTGTGTGTGTGTGTGTGTGTGTGTGTGTACGTGTGTGTGTGTGTGTGTGTGTGTGTGTTAAGTAAATATAATTCTAAAATCTTAAATCATAGTGACAAATTGTTAAACTGATAAAATGACTTGTGAATTGTAGTCCTTCAGGTTCTATATTTGCATGACTCGTCAGTGAGGAACGATGTTCTAAGATGATGAAAACCTTTGTTCACATGATGCATTGCCACAGTGTGAAGACATCAATATGTTTTTAGTAATATGGATGATTCAAGGACTCCTAATCCTAAAACAATATAGAATGCCATTAATAATGAGAGTTGCTGGTTATATAGTTTCTATCTTGAAATAAGACCGACACACTAAGGAAGATTACTGTACGGTTTTTACCATGAACAGCAGATCTGTGTCATACACTGGCAACGTATTAACTTTTAGGTTTTAAGAACATGTCTGAACTTTTGACACAGAATCAATACTTTCTGCTCTTTACATGATAATAAAGGTGCAGGCACACAGCAGCAATAATTAGATTGACTTGCTGCACAGGGCTTTGAACCAAATTTTACTGATGATCACAATGGAGTCATGTGATGCTAAGAAAAGCTTTTTACCAACACACAATCATGCTGTATTTAAAACAAACGGCTGCTATTAAAACTATGTTCATTAGTTATAAGAAACTACAAAAAGACAAACTGAACAAAAACTAATAAATAAATGAGGAAAACTTCTGCAGACTAGACTAATGAAAAACTAAACAAACAATACAAATAACTCTAGACTCTATACTATATATAATGATAAAAAATCCTCTCTATAAATCCATTATCTAGATAATATTAAAGATCCATCATTTACACTTGTTTTATTATTTAAATAATTATAATTAGTTTTAAACATGTTATCTTATCTTGATCCCGTGTTTGTGTTTTCTTTTAAGGATGTCTATTAAGACGATTTTAGTATAGTTAACCTGTGTGTGTGTGTGCGTGTGTGTGACAGAGAGAGTGGAGAGAGGAGGTAAATTTTAAGTACAGTCAGACAGGAGAGAGTAAACACTGATAAATCCCAGCTGTGTGTGTCTGTCCATACGGCCATGTGTGCGCGCACACACACACACACATACACACACACACTAAAACACTTCCGAGCCCCCCAACCTTTCCATCAAATCCATCGTCCCACACACACTTCCACCACTTTGATGAGGTGAAAGAGTGTGTGTCCATGTTCAACGTGTTCGTGTGTGTGTGTGTGTGTGTGTGTGTGTGAGGGAGAGCTTGGCTTGATCTGTTTCGTGTAAAGATCAGAAGATTCGGCTCATGGGCACGACGGAAGTAGAAGCCACACAAGTCAAAGAAAACAGAGCGTGAGCAGCAGCAGGAGGAGGAGGAGGATGATGGGGATGAAGAGGAGGATGAAGGAGCATGTGGGTTAAATGGAGAAAACAGGAGCTCAAGATATCAATCACCAATCAAACTGACTAAATAAACCAGATCAGAGAACTTTCAACTTAAAAGTTCATCAGCTTTTCATATTCAGAGTCAGGGCAAGTTTTTTTTATGGATTAGTAATAGTAAGTATTTTATGGGAAAACTGCAAAAGATAAAAACAGATAAAAAGACTAAAACCGATAAGTTAAATTAATAAAAGCATTTATATGAATACAGTGAGTTTAGTTTTTAGCAGAATCTGGAAATCTGCAACAAAGGAAAAACAGTCTCGGCTCCTTTAAACTTAAATATTTATGCACTTTCCCATCTCTCGTTAAATTGTTTGGTTCTTTGTAAGCTCTCATGTAACACGAGCCTTTGGTTTGGCACTAAACTCAACAAATCTGAATTGAATCAAATATATATGGCATTACATATTCCTTAGAGCTGCAGCTAAGGAATATTCTAAGAGTTGATAAAACTCAATTGAAAAAGTCTTTTTTTGTCTAGACTAACAGTCCACAACCTAAAGATCATCAGTTTACTATTATAGAAGACTAAAGAAACCAGATAATAATCCGATTTGAGGATAATTCTGAGAATTTTCTTCCTAAAATTACTCAAATCCATTAATTCATAATCAAAATTGTTGATGATTAATGTAACACATGACAACATATTTTTTTATATTTTTTTCCTAATGAATTTATTGTTCCTATAATCTATATATTTGGTTATTATCTGCCAGTTTAATGAAGTTTAAACAGGATCTGCTGTAGATATTTGCATGAACCAAAGTGCTTCAGATGCAAATATTAACGGAGGAGTTAACCCTTATCTGAACAGGATCGGCTGATTTGTTTCCACAAATAAAAAACTGAAAAATACCTTGAATTCTAATCAAGATACCATCAGAGCACCTACACTTTTGAAGTTTTTCTACTACAAAACCTTCATCAAGAGTTTTTTTTCTTTGTAGTCTTTTCTTTGCTATTTTTTCATCAACTATGGAAAAAAAAAACCCAAAAATCTATTTGCGACTTTATGAACTCAGAGAATCTGTGAGTTTTCTCCCTCCGGCTTCTTTTTTCATACTTAACAGAAGGATAAAGGATGGAAGAATTGAAGGATCGACCAAAGAATAGAGGAAGGAGAAAGTAGGAACAATCCTTTGGAAAATGTTGACTAATAACGTGAAATAAATATATTTTTGGGCCTGTTGACGTTGGTGAAAAACACGACCGATCATTTTTTGTTCGTCCCTCACAGTTTGTGCAGGGTTTATCTGTCGCTGAGGCTGGAGCTGCATGCTAGGCTCCACGGCCTGATGACACAGCTCCGTCTGGCCTGTGGTTTCCTCTCAAGTGGTCGACAGACCCCCCCCACAGCAACACACACACCCATACGCACACACATACACATACACATACACACACATCGGATACAGGGACGAGCAGACACACATCAGAGATACACAGATTGATACAAAGACACACACAGGATGAAAACATGCTGCTCAGGAACAAGCTGTATCACACACATACACACACACACACACACACACACCCCACACACACACACACACACACGTACGCACAAACAGCTGTTTCCAACATGCTGAGGCGGTCTGGAAACCACTTCCTCTCGGCGGCTTGAACACATTTTATTCATTTACTGTTCGCTCAGGCAGGCAGAGCACTTTCACTGCACACGCTTTGCTGTGTGTGTGTGTGTGTGTGTGTGTGTTTGTGTGTGCGTGGGTGTTTGTGTGTGTGTGTGTGTGTGTGTGCATGCACACATGTCAAAGAGAGAGAATAAAAGAAAGGGAGAGAGTGATGTCTTGAGATCAAATTTGAAGAGAGAAAGTTATTTCGTACACTTAGGTTTTGTGTGTGTGAGTCAGTGTGTGTGTGTGTCTGTGTGTGTGTGTGTGTGTGTGTGTGTGTGTGTGTGTGTGTGTGTGTGTGTGTGTGTGTGATTCAGTGCTATTAGCTGGTTAGATATCAATGTAAAAAAAACATGTTAAGTGAGTGTTAAATCTCCAGACAGCCTGCACTGGCGAGACACAGCAAGTCAGGGTTGTGAATATGTGTAATCACTCCAAACACACTCACTACACACACACACACACTCACACACACGCACACATGCTCACACACTCTATACACTCAACATACTCTCATGTCATGGCTGGTGGCCAGTTTCTGATTGGCTGCTGCTTTGTAAATATTTAGAGGAAGCGGAAGGGTCCATGGTCCAGCCTGTCGCCACGGGAGACAGATTGCCTCTCATCCTACAGCCCCTCCCCTTCCCAACACACACACCTCCGGGGTTTTCAAATGTATAGCTGCGGCCACCAGGTTGGATGGATCAATCACACACACACACACAGACACACACACACGCATACACACACACACAGACAGAGGTGTTGATATGCTTCCTCTCGTCCACCTCTCGGTGACCTTTCAACTCACCTCCGAGCTACTCCGGCCAATCAGAGGTCAGCTCAGGCTGATCCAGACGCAGAAGTCCGTCGTCTCTTTAATTGTGAATAAAAACTCACATGTTGATCTACTCGTTACAGACTGTAGAATGTAAAAATGCCACATAACCAACAGTATCAAACACACAGATATAAGTAGAAAAAAGTTGAGTTAATAAATAACCAAACATATTAATGATGTGTCCCTGGACACTTGGTGTCTCAGCTGCTGCACAAATTTCTTCTTCTCCCTGTTCTTCTTCTTCTTTTTGAAATAACAGAATCAGACATCATTTACATCCTAAAACAACTCAAACCCATTAATCTAGGGAGTTTTACCCTGTATGATGTGAGGGTCTAAGGACAGGGGATGTTGTGTTGCTTTTGTACAGACTGTAAAGCCCGTTGGGGCAAATCTGTGTTTAGTGATTTTGGGCAATACAGATAAAATTGAATCAAATTGAATTGAATTAATCTATTATCAAAATAGTTGTTGATTAATGTAGTATTTGGTAATTAATTGT
>JAYKQN010000018.1:18667500-18675000 GCA_036785175.1 Eupleurogrammus muticus | reverse complement strand
CACACACACACACACCTATACAGGTAACAGGTATGTCTCACTATCTATGAGTGAACAAACACACACATACACACACACACACACACACACACACGTAAACACAGTCACAGCAGTGAGTAATTGCTGTGGTGGACTGTGGCCCTTTAACTGGTTAATATTTAGTTAAGCAGCCGATCACATGACCAGAGACACAGTCGGAGACTGATGAAGTTACAGCAGTTGACAAAGTATGAAAGACAGAGTAGGAAGTAAAATGAAAAAGATAATTCAGATAAGAATAAATAAAACAAACAGTCAGTGAATAAATGACTAAACTGTGTGTGCGTGCGTGTGTGTGTGTGTGTGTGTGTGTGTGTGTGTGTGTGTGTGTGTGTGTGTGTGTGTGTGTGTGTGTGTGTGTGTGTGTGTGTGTGTGTGTGTGTGTGTGTGTGTGTGCGTGTGTCTGTGTGACTGGCTCCAGTCTGCAAACATTCCTATTAAGACATGACTCGTACATTTCCAATACACAATCAGATCACAAATTGTGCCAAAAACAATATATTTCACCTGATCAGATTTTTTTTTCCATTAAAGCTCAGATCTGTTGACGCCAGGTCACAGGAAGCATTGACTCTAATCAGTGTTTGTATTAACATGTATATAAATACGTTGCTTTGCTGCTTTGAGTCCACCACTCTGCAGGAATCTTTATGACAGCAGCAGCTTGGCAGCGATCCAGTGATACTACAGCGGCTGTAATGATTAAAGACTGATAACATTACAGAGGAAAGCTGCTGGCACACTACCAGAGATACAGAGTGTGTGTGTGTGTGTGTGTGTGTGTGTGTGTGTGTGTGTGTGTGTGTGTATACAAAGTTCATTCAGGGTTTACCTCAGGGGTAGGGAACCCTGGTCCTAGAGACAGGCAGTGGCTGCAGGATTTTGTCCAAATGCAGCTCTGTAGGAGCCAAGGTTGGTGACCCCTGGTTCACCTGGTGTTTCGGAAGACCTCTGTGCGGAAAAAAGGGGAATTTTAGGTTAAATAAAGATTTAATCGAAAACAGGAAGAAGCAGATTCACGAACGCTAAAAATAACTGTTAGTTTCTCTATGAAATCAAACACTGAGTTCATTTTATTAAGTTTTGTGTGTTTTACAGGAAAGGATTAAAAAGCAACATTGAGTCACAATTTAAGAACTGCTTGCCAGAGAATTTGGTCATTTTCTTCTCAAAAATGACTGAGTTGGATTAATCAGTTATCACACTAGTTGGAGGGTATTGTAATAGTTGGCAACTAATTGATTGATTAATTAATTGATTAGCGAAAACGGCTCCTCCAAGAAATCACCAAGATTCTTTCAAACGCGTGAATTCTCTAGAAAAGTTAAAAGTTGGCGTTCCATATTCACCTGGTGGGAGATATGGGAGCTGACCCCTTCTGTTGCCATGGCAATGGCAAAAACTGGATTTTACCTACATTGACTCAGTTTCATTAAAGCCAACTCAAAGTTATTCACAGTAACAATAACTGCAAACGGCTGCAAACCAGCTTTTGAAAAATATTGGAATACTGGAAAAAATTTAACTAATACTGAAAATACAGCTAAAACATGTTGAACGTGTTAAAAAATTGATCTGAAGCTTATATGAAGCTGTAGCAGACTATAATCTTTTACAGATTTAAAGCTGCAATGATTATTTGATAAGTTACCAACTATTACATGTCTTATATAATATCAATTACACATTTCAATAACCAATAGACTAACCAACTATCAGAAAAGGCATTTGTTTCATCTGTAGTTAGATAATGTCTCCCCAAATTTCCATCAACATATTTATTATTTGTTGCTACATATGTGTTTATTTTTCCTTATTAATCCCTGCTCAGTGTGTTAGTGGTCAAAGTTCTGCTTAAAGAATGTGACTTTAGTGTTTTTTTCTCGTCGCAGGGCGTGAAGCTCTGAGCTCATTACTGCTGATAAATAACAGAGTAATAAAGTGGAGGGGGCGGAGCCAAACAGAAACAAACACACTGCGACCGAGAGGAGTTTCAATATGGAGCCAGACACTCTGTCTCCACACAGCTCTGTCATTTCTGCTGTGTGTGTGTCACCGTTCATTACCTGTGTGTGTGTGTGTGTGTGTGTGTGTGTGTGTTGGGGGGGCAGGGTGTGTCTGTGTGTGTTCTCGGTCCATCTGTGTTTCTATGTGTGTGTGTAAAAGTCAATTAGAATCAATTTGTACCCTGAGCTGTTTGAAGCCCCCCGACCATCTTCACCCTGACTCCGTCTGTGTGTCCGTCGCCTCGTTACCTTGTTATTGCAGCACTGGTGGGTCCTTTTGGTCACTGTGTGTGGTGTGTGTGTGTGTGTGTGTGTGTGTGTGTGTGTGTGCGTGCATGCGTGTGTGTGCCTTCCTTTTTCCAATTTGTTGTGTCACCGCTCTCAGTGACTCAGATCATCTGGATCCGATGTTATAAAATCCTTCGATATGACGTTGTGGAGGAATTTAATCATTAACTTCTGACCCATTGTCACATTGTCCGATCTGAGAAATGCTTCGAGCTGAAATAATAAATCTGTCATTTATATGTCTGAAGGTTTGTTCTTTAATGTACAGCCACATGAATCTGATTATACTGAAAGAGCTAAAATACAGGCCAATACTTTAATAAACCTCCACTGCAGCATCGTCTGTGTTTTTGGGTCGGAAAAACATCTATTTTAAAAATAACTAATTCATGATACTTTACTGCAGTAAAAGGAACATTACTGTTTTAAGTATCATCATCAAAGTGTACCTAAGTTTAAGAAGAAAACAGTTGAAATACTAATTATACAGACTGATATTATTAGAGTTTATTATACTACTTGTTTTAGTCACTAAATACATATGAGTATTTTATTGTTTTAGCGTGGAGCCAGTTTAAGATACTTTAGTTGGATTAATAGTAAATGTACTCTATTTCCTAGTATTTGACACCAAATTTAAGAAAAAGGAAAAGAGACACGTAATAGATTAGATAATATAATATTAAAGTTTTAAGTAAAATATTTAAGTCTGCATCTTAAAGTAAATAAAGCTGTCGGATAAATGTTGTTAAATATATAATAGCATCACATGAAAATACTCAAATAAAGTACAAATACCTCAAAAATGTATTTGTGTGTACAGCACTTGAGTAAACTTAACAGGGTCACGGATTGTTCTCACAAATTTCTCTCAATATAAATAAATTAAACCTTCTGCATGGATAAGAAGTTTTATTCGGAATGTGAAGAGTATATTGTGAATTTCATTGTGTTTATTGGATGAAATAAACATGAATGTTCCTGATTAGTCCTGAGATTAGAGTCTGAGTCTGAGGTGAATTCTGGTAAAAGCAGAAAGGAGAACTTTGTGATCTGAACAAACTGCAACATTGACGACGGACATCGAAGACTTTTTTGTCTTTTATAAAACTTTTAAGTGTCTTAAACGGCTCCTTTTTACAGGTCAAAGGTCACAGGTTCCCAGGTTTGTTCAACAAGGCTGTTAGAGGCAAGAAGGAGAATGTATGAGCTGGAACCATGTTCTGTTTGTTCCATAATGTGTGTGTGCGTGCGTGTGTGTGTGTGTGTACATGGAGACCCGGTGACATATGTTATCAGGGTATTGCAGTGCCAGCCTTTGGCCTCCCTACTTTCTATTTCATAAACTATGTTTTTGTGTGTGTGTGTGTGTGTGTGTGTGTAAACAGTGCTCACCTTGTTCCATGACCATATAACTTGAGTCTTTTATCGGTGATGGCTGTTCAAGCCTTAACTCAAGTATTAGCAGGTTCCGTATCTTCATGTCGTGTGTGTGATGAGCTGGTGACTGTTGGTTGGCATGTTGGCATGACTCGTCTTGTTTTGTGGGAAGTGTGTGTTACCTGTGCTGCTAGTTAAATAGTGTGTATGTCATATCCCAGCATCTGTTCCTGTGTCTGTGTGTGTCTGTGTGTGCGCACATCAGTTAGTGCACTTGCTTGTGGGTTTGTGAGTGTTGTTGTGTGTGCATGCATATGTGTATGTGTGTGTGTGTGTGTGTGTGTGTGTGTGTGTGTGTGTGTGTGTGTGTGTGTGCATGCATATGTGTGTGTGTGTGTGTGTGTGATGCAGGTTAATGATTGCAGGGTTCGGTGCTTGTGTGGCTTCCTGTGGGTTTAAACCCAGTGCTGATAGAGAGAACTGGGGTTACACCAGGACACACACACACACACACACACACACACACACACACACAGCTGTTTTATAATGTGAAGGACACTCTACTTATAACAAAGTGAACATGCTGTTTCTGTAACATTTCTCTATGCAAATCAAGACCTAACCTCAAACCTCAGTGAGGTTGATCAAACCTCAGACAGTCAGCGCGCTGATTTTCTGTTATTTTTATACAGTTATGATGTCACAAGTTGAACATGGTCAAAGTCCCCAAACTCACTGGAGGTAAAATGCTGCCTACAAGTCAAAACCAAGGTTCCAGATTCAAAAAATCAGTTTCAGTGTTCTCCTGTTGTTATCTGAGCTAAGGAAAACACTCATTTTATAGAACTGAAGGAGACTTTACAGCAGGTACAGTTGACAGGTTCAGGGTAAATGATTTTATCACATGTTTACCTGTCACTGATCGCCATAGCAACCAACACACCTTCCTCATAATAACTGATGTGTAACATTCACTGTGTGGTGAGAAGCTTTAGACTCAAACTGGACTTTGTTTGTTTAATTCTTGCATTTGTGAACTGTCAGAACTGTACTGTGTTCTTAATCCAATTCAATACTTTTGACTTTTCTTATTCTGTGTGAACTCAGCCACAGGTCTAGGTATTTGTGAAGCAAATTTCCAGAAACCTTCTGGGTTTATTTAAATTTCTGAAACTTCTCCAGGCCTGGAAATTTGTGTTTTAAAATTCTTTAATCGTTCCAGGTGTTTCACAACTGTAGAACTCAGAAATGAGGTTACTTTTTTATTATTTGGTGCTGATGCAAAAACAGAAAATGAATTGTTGCAGCTCTCTCAATATCATCCCTCGAATATCTGTGACTACAGTAGTTTTCTGTCTACTTGAATAGAATATATTTGTTCTATTGAGGAAAGGAACAGCAAGTAACACAATCTTGATTCATATTTGATCTCTCAAAACGGGAATGTTCACACTGAAAAAACAGCAATTTAACATCAACAACAAGTCATCTTTAACTGAAATTATCCACATTTACCTACAGAACAAGTGCTGAATAAAAATTCTGCTCCTAGAACATCTTATTTTAGTATGTTGTGTTCAGTAACTTCTGTTGTATTTTTGTGTTAATATGTGTGTATTAGGGATGACCCGATTACCATATGTTGAGAATCAATCATCGGAGGATAAAAATGGGTTTTGATCAAAGCTTCAGCAGACACTCAGGGGGGTTTCCCCACACAGAACAATCTGTGGCAAACACTGAGCGCCGCAAATTGATTCCACCTCTCTTTTTTTCATAATTCATCACACAAGTCACCCTCACTCCCAGAGTGAGAGAGAGATGAACAGCCGTCCATACATGTCAATGGAGGAAACTTGCACTGACGCCATGTTTTCAACCCACTCACAACTCATACCTTGAGTTAAATTAAAATTATTTCAGACACTTGACTTCTTTTTTCTATGTTGCGTACATGCTATGAAAAACAGGTGAAGCTTGGCTCATGGTGAATCAGCTAATGGTGAATCAGTGTGTGTCACAGTGAGAGTGACAAAGAGGTGCGAGCCTTTTAATTACACAAGTGACATATGTAGGAATGTTGGGAGTAGTGTGTGTGTGTGTGTGTGTGTGTGTGCGTGCGTGGGTGTGTGTTTCACCACGATCCGGCCCTGACCTTGTGCCTCGGTGTAAGTGTGTGCATATGAATGCTTTAACCCTCTTTGACAGCGTGTGGATGTGTGTGCCTGCGTGCATGCGTGTGTGTGTAATGCGAGGCGTTTCAGTTATCCCAGGCGGCCGTCCGTTAGCTAGCTCACCTGTCGCGCGGCATGAAGCCCAAAGCAAGCATGGCGGCAGCTGACAGGGTCAAAGTGCCACAGTGTGTGTGTCAGTATCAGCTATTGTTGTTCTTTCTCCTTTTTTTTCTAGCCCACCTTGTGTTCGGTAACTCTAGTCTTTTTATAGCTGCTTTACCACACACACACACGCACGCACACACACACACACACACGCACACAGTTTTGTTAGCAGTGAAAGCCTTGCTGCTGCCGCTTCTGCCGCTGCTGTCGATTTTCAATCCTGTTTCTCGTTCTGCCACAGTACAGATCAGTTTTCACACCAGCCTGTTCGCTGCTTAGCACCAAAAGCAACTTCACTTCATACATTGTGTAGAGGTGTTTCAGTCGACATGTAAATTTCGGCATCTGGTTTCAGGTCAGGGCGTCCAGCAGATAACAGAATCAATGCAGTTGATTGGCTTCATGTTCTCATGTATCTGCAGGTGATAACAAGATTTCACACTATTGGCTGCAACTAATCACCCATGATTGATTCCTGCGTCTTGATTATTCTGCTCATTGTAACATCAGAAAATGGCCTTCAAAACTCAAAGTGAAAAACTTTTTTAATTATTTGAAAAAACTTTAACAGCTTTTACATGTTTTACAAGCTTATTGATCTTGTGGGGAAATTGATCCTTTGCATCAGGATCAGCTTGAAGTAACTCCATTTACTTCACTATGGTCACAAGTAGGTCTGTAGCTAAAGATTATGCTGATTAATCTTTGAATTATTGAAATGACTAATCGATTACTGGTTCATAAAATGGTCTAAAATGTATCCCAATCACATTGTCTCCCAGTGCTGAAAATTCAACCTAAAAGGTATTTTTTTGTCCAGACCAACAATCCATAACCCAGTGATCATCAGTTTACTATTATAGAAGACTAAAGTAACTTGAAACCTGAGAATTTGGACATTTTGTTTTAAAAATTACTCACATTTTTAATCAATTCTCAAAATTGTTATTCATTTAATTCCAATGAATTATTTGACTAATTGTAAACTCTACACAGAAAGGATGTGAGATTGATATTGATTAATCAATTATAAAAAAACGTTTATATTACACATGGAAAGACAAAGGACAGTCAGTGTGTGTGTGTGTGTGTGTGTGTGTGTGTGTGTGTGTGTGTGTGTGTGTGTGTGTGTGTGTGTGTGTGTCTCACTGACACTATTCCTGTAGTTAGGGTCAAAGTTGACAGTGATTCTCAAGCTGCTTTTACAGGCTGTAAAAGAAGGCAACTGAATACACAAGTCAAGGTGAAGGGGGGAGGATAGGGTGTGGGGGGGCAGGTATTTCACTACATCAAGCTCCTGTTTAAAGACAGAACAGATCTGTCACTGTATGTGTGTGTGAGTGTGAGTGTGTGTGTGTGTGTGTGTGTGTGTGTGTGCGTGTGTGCGTGTGGGGGGGTGTCAGGTGATGACTGACAGGCATTTTAAGTTATAATCGGGACTAATCAGG
>JAYKQN010000018.1:18660000-18662500 GCA_036785175.1 Eupleurogrammus muticus | reverse complement strand
CCTCCATGGCTTATTTCCATAAATCACATGTCAGTGTGTTTGTAGCCGACGGGACGTTAACAAGTCGCCTCAGTCCAAACACACAGACATAAAACCCTGAAAACTCTGCGGACCCACAGCGCCGCCGCCGCCGCGGCACCACCGACGCATCCATCAACGGGCTGAGGAGGTCGGAAAAATTCATGTGGAGACGGCGAGGAAATGTTTTGTCATCCAAGAGAGCAATGTTGAAAGAAAGCGTGTGTGTGTTTGAAGTGTGTTTGCATCGTCCACTTTCTCAAGTCGGACCACATGCCGAGCTGAGGGTGGGTCGACGGGTTCACACACACACACACACACTCACACTCACACATGCACAAGTCCTCTGGGGTAAAAGTTCACATTCAGGCAGGGTTAGGGCTCGGGCGGCGGTCGTCGTTTCCATGGAAACGGCCACTTAGGCAATCCTTCCTGTGTTGTCCTGAAGGCAAAGTGGCTGTTTTTCTGTATGTGTGTGTGTGTGTGTTTTTTCCCACGGTGCTGTGATTGAATCAGACTCAGATACTATCTACTGTCCTCCTCCTGTTTAGTAAACACTTCCTGTCCGGCCTCAGGGGTCAGAGGTCGCCCTGTAAACTGGAGTCTGGCCTTGAGTTTGGCCTGAACTGGTCTAACGAGTCCACAAACATCTGAAGATGCAGACGTTTTACATCTTCTTCTGGTTCTGCTTCATTCCTGCAGTCAGACACAGCAGAGCTCTGTGATCGTTGGGCTCTGTCCGTAGTTCAGCGCCTTTGAGCTCAGCTGCCAGTGTATCAAGATATTCAGATAGATAATATCCTGTGTGTCTGGGATTGATTACACATCCTCACAACCTCTGTTCCCCCCAGGATCGTTTGGTGGCCCTGAGCAGTGCCAACATATTGACTTATTAACTGCCTCTGTGACAGCTGTGTGTGTGTGTGTGTGTGTGTGTGTGTGTGTGTGTGTGTTGACTGTAATCCATGCTGCTGCGATTAGTGACACAATCCGTCGTGTCCCGAGAGGCAAGCTGTCAGCTTGGAGAAAAGGAACAAAAAGTGGAGAAAGAAGAACATATGAAGGAGAAAAACAGCAGCAGAGGAACAGAGAAGACAGAAAATGGGAAAAAATGCAGATTTACATGGGAGCGAGACGTGAAATATGCTGTGATAATGTTAAAATCACACTGCGTATGGTATAAAAAAAAGTAAAAATAATAACAAAATATCTTGGGTTTGTACAACAAATACAGTAATTCGGTTGAATTATCTTGAATCGTTATTAACAAATCAACTTTATGACAATAATCAAAAAACAAATCAAAAATAAACTCTGAAATTATAAATGGAAACCCCTAAAAATCATCTGTCAAAGGAATAATGATAATTCTACTCAATACTGAACTAAATGTAGCAACAAACAAATTGTGTTGTGTAGGCTTCTTAGGTTACACCAAATAAAAAACTACCAGACACAAAACAGAATAATTCGCTTGACGTTCCTAGATAGAGAAAATAATGATGAGATGAGACTGATATAAAAGCAGAAAGAAGATGGGAAGTGGTAAAGATGAGACACAAGAAGTATATTCAGAATTCCTTATAAACTCTACTTCACAAACACATGTTTACAGAGGAAAGAAACAAGAAGTAATTAGAGCGACTAAGAGGCACCAGAACAAGCATATGGATATTTTACTGTATTGTGAACGGATCTTCATCCCACAGTGGATTTGCCTGCGAGGAAATATAAGTAATAAGCAAAACATTAGGAGTCAAGCAGTTTTCTAACTTACTTCTCAGTTAAATTTGGAGAGTGTGGAGTTCCTCAAGGCTCAGTTCTTGATCCCCTGCTCTTTTATTTATACCTTTTGCTCTTTGAAATATTTAAATTATTATTTATTGAAACATGGCATCTTTTTATGCAGAAGACTCCCAAATCTACATTCTCTTGGATTAAAGACATCCGTGACACAAAGACATACGTGTAGTGCTTGACTTCGGAAACTCCCTAGGCTATGTATTAAAAAAAAAAAGTTTCCGTGTCCAGTGTTTCCCACCGACTAAGTAGCATTGTGTAATCCTTAGGAAGCCATTCAGACCCGAGTGAAAGAGAAAGATAGAAAAGATAGACAAGTTACTGCCAATTCAGAACCCTTTGTTGATGTTCTACAGTTTGCATTAACATTTGTTTTTAGCCAGGGCTGAACGGTGCTTCGGCGCACCACAAGTAGTGTCATGTTTCCTTGGAAACGGACCGGGACGTCTGCTGTGATGTGCTGCTGTTTTTGTGCGACTGCAGTGTAATGTAAATAAAAGAAGACTAAAGAAAACCAGAAAAAATCAGATTAGAGAAGCTGGAACCAGATAATTTGGACATTTTCCTCAAAATTCTTGGTGATTAATGTAATAATTGTAAACTAATTGCTGCAGCTGTTCAACACTCAACTATGAACAAGCTACAACGACCACACAAACTTTAAAATCTTGTCTTAATACTT